>PVKE010008165.1:0-48521 GCA_004027555.1 Craseonycteris thonglongyai | reverse complement strand
ACACTCAATGGTTTGGTGGTTACCAGGATGGGGGGGGGCAGTTGTGGGGGGAGGTGGGAGTGGGCACTAGATATAAGGTGATGGAAGGGGAACTGATACTGAGTGATGGGCACATAATACGATGCACGAATGATGTGATGTGGACTTGTACATCTGTAAACTGTCTAATTTTTACCAACCAATGTAACCTCATCAAATTTAACAATAAATTAAAAAAAAATAAAATAAAATAAGAAAATTGCAGTGAGTCCGTTAAGTATGTTTGCAAAGTTAGTTTATAGATAAAGCAATCTTCTAAAGTTGAAATATCCAAATGCACACAGCTAGCAATCAGTAAAGCCATAATATTATCTCAACTCTTCTGCTGTGCTCATATACTTGTATATTATACTGTTCCCCGTATTTCTACATAGTTACATAATCTTTCACCCTTTTCTGCATCACTTCAACAGATTATAGCTTTCACTTGTTCTTTCTTTGTTATATTTCTTACATCCATTCTTTTTGGGTCCCAATTTAGTCACCCTAGTTTAGACTCTTTTTGTCTCACATCTTGAATATCAAACTGTATTTCTGTTCAATTAATCCCTCCAGAAGTTGCCAAATGTACCATCTCTAAATTCCACTTTAACCCTGTCACTCACTTCCTAAACCCACATGTCTTTCAAGATCTGTCTTCGATCTTATTTTCTGAAGATTTCTGATCTGCTTCAGTGTGAAATGAATGCTCACTTCATGTAGCTCAGAAGTGACTCATCTTGCCTTTGCTCAGCCTTTGTAATACGTGCAACGTACCCTTGCTTCCCCTTCAACCCATTTATATCCAGTCCAGCCTTTCGTACCCAATTCAGAGTCTACTCTGAATAGCAGCAGCAGCAGTATGGTCCCTGTTGTCATCATCGTGTCATCATCATCATCATCATCATCATCTCAGCTGTATTCATACAGACACTAGTAGCATTTCAACTCAGAGTAAACCCTGGTAGACCCAGGGCAGTCAGCAAGCTGTTTTCTACCATGAGAAGATAAAACTGAAAGTAAGAGAAAGTATCCAGAAACCTTGATACCACTTAACACTGCTATGACATTAACATGTGGAGATTTAAAAATATATTTTAATGGATTAAAAATCAAACCCAAGAAAAAAAGAAAGGTGGTCCCTAGTTATAGGTGGTTTGGGATGCTTCACAGTCTTTCAAAACATTTCGCATATTATATAAGCAGTCTATTCATGCTGAGATATCAAGAACTGATACTGTTTTTATCTTATAAAAGTAAAAAGAAAACACACACAATAAACTGAGAGACAGAAAATGTATATGACTTGCTAGGGGTAGAAGTTTTTAATAAAAATATAGTCCTACCACTTATATGTGAGAGGAACTGCATAACGTCCCACTCTTACCCAATCAAAATGGGATAGACAAAACCATTACCTGAGATCACTAAAGGACTCCTGGATGCCAACAAATTCTAGCTATCAATACAAGTTAAGCAAATGTGTATTGTCAAAAAATGATAGAGTAAAAGACATTTATTCTCCCTACCAAGAATTATTCTAAAGGCTGACTTACTCTCTCATTCATTCATTTATTTTTTCAGTCAACTAACACTCATTATTTTTGTTGAGCATCTACTATATTCCAGGCATTGAGCTCAGTGCTGCCTTTACATGAAGAACAAAACAGCTTTTCTACAGAGTTCAGAGCTACAAAATAACAGTGGTTTGGACAAGTTTTCTCATATTTCATGTAATTTTGTGTATAAAGGCTTTGAAAAGATCCTATCTAATGTGGAAATAAAATTCTGCACAGCTTCATCTGATGCAAGCTGCTAAGTATTAGCTTCCATATAAATGCTCTTTTTTTCTGTAATTGCTTTCTTTAGGATTGCTAATCTTCCAGAGAATCATTGTTTACATTATGCCTTTGCCCATTAACCACGGAGGCATTTCTTTCCACGCCTTCCCCTCTTTAGGAAGGATTAGGAGCAACTGTTAACACAATTAAAACTCAGTTTAATTTCTATGAACCACTTGCATTTGCAGTAAAACACCATGACCGTGGACACTTAGAGGTTTTAAAGTTTCATGGGATCAGGTTTGTTCTCCTGCCCTAAGTGACCTGTACAGCAAGACAAGGCTTTCCATGTGGAAGAACAAAACACTCAGATTCCCTAGGCAAGGTCATTTGAATGCTCTGTTTGCATAGGAATAAACATTGTAATAACCACTCTTTTTCGAATCTGTGAAGCTGAGAGTCAACTCAGCAAACACTGTACTCAAATGTCTATTGCAGCCTGGAGTCTCAAAAGCACAGTGGCCTGGAATTATGACCCACTAAGGAAATCAATTCAAGAGCAAAATGCCCTTAATATGTGACCCATTCTGAGCCTGGGATTCTAGGTAGCTCACATAGTCCCAGAAACGTGTTAGATTACAAGGATGACAGTGGTGTTATACAGACTTGGGTAGTTATTTAAAGTTAATTAATTTAACCTGACCTTCCTTATAACCATAAGGCACAATGGACTACTAGTGATAACTGATTACGAAAAGACTGAAATGGTTCAAGGAAAACACAGCTGTGTTGTGTAACAGTTCTTGTTTGTTCTGGATTATAAACTATTTTTAGTACTTAGTTGATAAAGGTGACTTTCCCAGAGACCCGTGGTGGAATGCATGAACTGCCATGCTGAGCTGCTAGAAGCGGGATTTGCAAAGGATGAACCTAAGAAAACTGATGCTCTCAATGCTGCCTGACTTTTAGAACTGAGGTGTTGGTATGCCTGCTTGTGAAGATACCTAACGAACGTGGCTGGAGCCTATTTCATGGTTTTCCAAAATAAATCCACTTTTGAGTCACAGATTGACTCCATAAAATCTATCTCCCTTTTATTTTATGTATTAATGCTTTATTCATTTTAATTATAACAGCACTATATGAAGATTTTGGAATACAACCACAAGCAACATTATATAAAATGTTCCTTATAAATGCTTTACATATACTTTTTCATTTTAAAATGCTCATCTTTTCCCAAAATATGATCTGATGATGTCAGAAATATGATGTTCTGATGATCTATCAGAACATTGTATCTTAGAATCAATGAGATCTTATGTCCAGGGAAATATGGCAATTGGTATAATCATCTAAGCAATTCTCTAAAGAAGGTATCCAAGGTGATATATTTAGTAAATAACAGAGCTATAATTTAAATATAATAAATCTGTTTGCAGATTTAAATTCTTAGTACTATGAGACATTGTCTCATGAACCCATTTAGCTATAACTCAAGTGCCATTTGAACAAGACCTTTTCATAAAAAACTACCATTATTAGTTTCATGTATGTCATATCAGAATAAAGATGGCATTAATAGATACAAAATTTTAAAAATAGTAATTTATATGTCTACAGGAAAGTGCGCCATACTATGAAAATTTCCCTATCTTGTTTTGGTCACTCAATAATTTTTGCATAAAGTCCTTTTACCTTTTTATCTTTCTTAGGTGCTGCATAGTATTCCATTCATAAATGTATATGTAAATGATATTTATGTTTACATTATCATAAACAGCCCTATAACAAAACATGTTAAAATGCTCTCATTTAAACAAATTATCCACTATGGAGATATCCAGAATTAGAATTTCTGGGTCATGGATATGCTTCTATTTGCTTTTTAGAAAATTTACATATTTCAGCCATAATATACTAAGACAGTTATATAGCTCTTTGTTCCTAAAAGCAGCAAGTTATTTACCACAATATAAGTGGAACACTTATTTCTCAAACTCATTTGAAGAGCTTTCAGTGTTAATGCAGACAGCCCTTTATAATACATTTTTATTCAAGGTCATACAAGTTTTGACAATTAAGTTCACCAACTTGCCACTATGCACTTACTCTGGCAGTATGGTGTGAACAACTCAGTAAGGTTTCATAACGTTGGTATATCAGTGTCTCACAGTTGTGCTCCTGTCAGCAGTGTCTTGCACAGTAGCATTCATTATAGTTGTTGTGAGTTTTTGTATGCTGTCATGAGAATGTCAGAGCTTTAGCTTGGCAAGACATTTTGGAGAGGCAAGATGATGTTTTGGGCCATGCTATCACTGGTGATGAAACATGGGTGTACCAGTATGACCCTGAGACAAAGAGTCCAAGTCCACAATGGAAGTCAGCCAATTCTTCACAACCAAAAACTTCTATCAATCCAAAGCAAGAGTCAAAACAATGTTTCTAACCACTTTTGATGTGAGCAGGATCGTTCATTATGAATTTGTACCAACTGGACAGGCAGCAAAGTTGACTATTTGGAAGTGCTGAAAAGGCTGCGTGAAAAAGTCTGACGAAAATGACCTGAACTTTTCGCCAACAGCTCATGGCTCTTGCAATCATGACAATGCACCAGCACACATGGCATTGTCTGTGAGAGAGTTGTTAGCCAGTAAACAAATCACTGTATTGGAACACCTACCTCCTCACCTGATCTGGCCCTCAATAACTTTTTCCCTTTACCCAAAGATAAAGAAAATATTGAAAGGAAGACATTTTGATGACATTCAATGTATCAAGGATAATACGATGGCAGCTCTGATGGCCATTCCAGGAGAAGAGTTCCAAAATTGCTTTGAAGGTTGGACTAGGTCCTGGCTTCAGTGCATAGCTTCTCAAGGGGAGTACTTCGAAAGTGAATGTAGTGATATTCAGCAACGAGATATGCAGCACTTTTCTAGGCTGAGATCGAGAATTTAGTTATCAGACCCCCATAGACACATTAAAGATATTTTGTATAAAGAACTCTGTACACAGGAAAGGCAGAGGAATGGGACAAGACATGCTGCCACTAATAGTTCCCCTGGCATATACCACGAGTTAAAAAAGGTGCCCATATTACTCTTTCATCATTCAAATCCATGCAAATTTGTAAAATACGTCAAGATGAGGCATTCTACTTGTCACAAATGGCATTAACAGGGAATCAAAGTATATGTTAACTGATTGCTTATTGGATCAAAAAAAATTGAACGAGAAAGAAAAATCCTGTATTTGCCATAGTCCGGCAGCACAATGCATTTAGTCCACTTAACTTCAAAGTGTTTATTTTTCACAAATTCTTTCTGACAAATTGCAACCTTGTCTAAGTAACAATGTCTGCTCAAGAGAGGACGTGGGAGATCCATTTATTGCTGTCTCTGGGATTAAAATGCTTGCTCTCAGCTCCCTTTACAGATGCTTCTTGTCGGTGTTCTTAATATAGTTGTTCAGCATTAAAATAGTCATGTCATCATAACACCTGCTATGAAAAGCAGGGCTATAATCTTGAAATAGTGTAGGTTTTTGTGTGATAGCTGATATGCTATAAACCAGCGCTTCTTTTAAGACAGAAAGATATTAAGATAAATTTATTAACTTAAGTATTAAGTCCTTCACACACGCTCTAAATATAACACTTTTTTTCACAGCTGCTGTCACACAACAGCACTTCAATGAACAAAACAGTTACGCATTTTAGAAAAAATATACCGGTACATAACAAAAATAGCTGTCTCTGAGCCTCTGTGTGCTGTATTTAAAATGGCACTAGAGGGTCTACATTCGAAAAGTTGCTTACAAACTGCAGTATCAGAGGATGCCTAAATATATATGCAAAACTTCAGTTGGCTTCATGATATTATTTATTCCTTTAGTCTTATAATGGAGAGAGAAGACGAGAGTTTCCATTCTTTCTCTCTTCCAATGGGCAAGTAGGAGCACAAACCCTTCTCACATTATACCCTTGTATGAAATCAGCCCACCAAATTAGTTCTCGACCATGCTTCGGCTCTGCATGGCAAAAATAGAGCTAATAAATAAGTTTTAAAAAGGTAAAAATAATATGTATATGCATATAACATTAACATTTGAGAAACATTACATTATATCGTAGAGTCAGTAATAATTTTGTTTTTAATTTTCATTACCATATACATGAATAGTTGTAACAACGCTTTGCTTAGCTGAACATGTGGACTTTGTTTCAAAGAGCACAGTTACTTGGAAACGTGCCCGGTTTCTCCACTTTGTCCCAAAAAGTTTGCAAAAATCTTTTGATGAAGGTAAAAAGTGAATGAGAAAATCACGCTAATAGGCATTTACATTTAGAATATTTACTCTGAAGAATGGAGCATAATTTAATATTTCTCACTATTTAAGAAAGCTACCATTAAAAGATTATTCTAAAAAAATACTTTTATATACTTATGGTTATTTGGAGGTGAAAGATTTATGTTTTGTCTCCTACCACATTGAAGAAGTGCCATAAGAAAATACCATGTGTCATCTATAGGTCAGTTTGTATGTAAATAAGATTATTATCTCACCATTTTGTCTAGATTTATGACAATGACTTGGTAGTTTGTCCTCTTACCAAGAACGCTGTTTTTCATTTTATAATCATTTGTTCTATAGAAATGAGTCCATGGGGAGAACATCAAATTGATTTCATAATTAGAAAGATGCATTAATATCACTGAAAAATAATCTCTTTATCTGTAAAAATAAACCAACTCCTTTTGTTCCCATAAAAAGAAAAATAAATAAAAATATTTTTTTCTAACCAGACAAGTATCTAGCCAAAATGACGACACTACTTGCATATTCTGTACATTTGTTTTCCACATTTATAAAATGAGGTTTTACCTGATCATGAGATTTTATGATATCCATTCAGATATAAAAATTTATGATTTTATGAATCTAAAATTCATTTTCAATCATGCTATTTTATGATATAAATAAACATACAGTTTGGCAGATTTTTACAAGATTCCTGAAGATTGGAATGACAGAAGTTTACAGAAATTTACTGAAAATTACGAGAAATGGGTTTTGGTGATACACAAAGCTTTCTGCACAGGAAAAAACAAAAACAAAAACAAAACCCCAAAAAACAAAAGCACAAAACAGCATATTGGTTACAAAAATGAGTACCATTTTATTTGTTTCATCAAATTGTTGCATATATAAAGGTAGAATTTATGTTTATGGAAAACATGATTACTTAGGAAAGCAATGCTTTTCTGTCACCATTTTTGAGATTCTTTCAGCAGCTAATGTAGGTTAAATCACACATAAGAACAATTGGTCTCAGATTGAGCTATCCATTTAATTGTCTTTAGCAGGAAACCATAGCTACTAAGTCAAATTTCTTGTCTTTCAGAAGGAATCCATTTGTGCACCATCTTATGGTATCCTTAATGCATGGTAATAGAGGCATACTAAGTCTTTTAGAATTGATGTGTAACACAAGACGCACTATCATAATGTAGGTGGTCAGCCACGGGAGAAGAATGAGGGTTTGTTACCTGATAGCATGTTATTATTTTACAAGACAATAATAAACACTTAATAAAACCATTACTATGAGTCCTATTTAACACTATTTTGGCAAAATACAATTTACCCGTGTAAAAACAACCCTGCCATTTGTATATATGTACAGGCAGTCTACGAGTTAGGATCACAGTACTCTAAAATATTATTTTTTAATTATTTGTTTGGAACGTGATACTTATTTTCCACAGATATAGTTTTTTAAATCATTTTATTCTGGAAAGCTGGGATGGCTCAGTGGGCTAAGCACTCACTTTGCAGCCCTGGAGACCGAGGATTGAATCCCGGCCCAGGCCCATGCGGACCCATATGCTGAACTGGGGTGTACCCCCAGTTCAGTTCCAGCCAGGGCCTATGTGGGAGCCCCCGGCCCAGTTCCTGCCCTGCGCAGCCCCGCTCCCACCTGTGGAGTGAAACTATATGGAAAACTAATGCTGTCAACTATGGAGACTGCTCTGGGCCCTCCCCCTTCTCTCTCTGTGTCTCTCTGTCTATGTCTATGTCAAAAAACAAACAAACCAATAAAAATAAATCTTTTAAATAATTTTATTCTCTGGTCAATTCAGAAAAATGTCTTCAATCCAGAATGTTGCTAAACTGATATTATGAGTTTGAATGTTACACAGTGTGCCATGAAAATCAGTAGACAGGAAAGCTGGGATGGTGCAGCAGGTTGAGTGCTTGCACTGCAGCCTCCAGGGTCCGAGAATAGAGTCTGGTCCTGGCCCCAGCCTATGTGGACCCATGGGCTGAACTGGAGTGTGCTTCCCACCCCAATTTCATTCCCACTGGCGCGAGCTTTCCATGTTGAAGCCCCCACCCCCTGGTTTGGCTCCCTCCCAGGGGGTGCCTCTCCTGTGGGAGGCCCCCCTTCTGGTTCCTGCCTGGCATGGTCCCGCACCCACCTGTGTGAAGTGAAACTATGTTGAAAACTGATGACATACAACTATGGAGACTACTCTGGGCTCTCCCCTTCTCTCTATCTCTCTGTCTCTGTCTCTGTAAAAAATAATAAAGTAAATATTTTAAAAAATCAGTAGACAACTCTACAAGTAGTTTTGCCTGACTGAAATGCTATTTCTTCACTGTTATTGCTATCTGAATGTCCCTCCTAATGTCTTTGTCTTATATTTAAGCTTCTACCCTGTAGTTATCCCCTGAAACATTTTCATGGCCTTGACCCAGATAGTGAGCTGGGTCTTGACTCTGGTTAGTGGTGTGATGGAGCCAGATCATACTCACTCACTAGAGATAATTTTTAAATTTTCAGCAATTTTGCAAGCCATTTGTTCATCTCAGCCAATATTAAAAATTAAATTATATATACTTACAATTAAATTATACTAAAACAAAGATAATCAACAGTAAAAACTCATTAGTTCTTAATTATTTTACTACTATCTATTCTCTAGAGCAGGGGTCTCCAAACTTTTCAGCCCGCGGGCCGCATTAACTATCAAACAGCAGTTTGGGGGCCGACTACACACTTGAGGTCCAAATAAAAAAGAATCAAAACATAGATGTTGTTTTTAATTATTTATTTAATATTATTTTATTCAGATAAAAAGGTCTCCACAGGCCGAATGAGAGGGCCTCACGGGCTGCATCCGGCCCGTGGGCCGTAGTTTGGAGACCCCTGCTCTAGAGGAAATTCATGTACATTGTACATATATACTATAAGTCCTATATAAAGGTGTGGTACTTATACATTTCCTTCCTACTCTATGTTTGGTGACATTAAGTTAGTAGCTTAATATCAACCTGGATAAGAATATTGACCATTATGAAAATATCTACACAATGGAAATCGGCAAACACTACAAATTAAAATTTGATTTTATTGATTGTTGATTTCTAGACTAGGAAGGTACAGGAAGGTACAACCCTTTAGCCAAAATTTACCTCCCATTCATTTTTGTCAAAATAGTTTGATGAAATACAGTATTCTCATTCATTTACATCATGTCACAGTTATTTTTATATTGCAATGGTAGAACTGAGTAGTTGAGACTCACAGACTATATGGTCCACAAACCTAAGAGAGTTGCTATCTCACCATTTAAACAAAATGTTTACCAACTCTGACTTTATATTTAAGAAAGTGATGAAAAAAAAATGTTGATAATTTAAACTAAACTCAAAATTGTGTCGTGTCTATACCTGTTACATTGATAATAGCACAGCAATTTTCTTCAAGTATTCCAAAACTATTCTAATTCAGTAAAAAAGTTGAATGAACTTCTAAAATACATATTTTTTCTTCTGCCTTTGCCTTATTTATTAATATAAATTAAAATGTCAACTAACATGTCAAACTATACATATTCACAATGATATGAGTAACTTCTTTGATGAATCAAATAATAAATATTTATTTGTAGTCTGATTTAGTCACAAAATAATTAGCAATAGAATTTTATTATATAGTAGGTTTGACAAGTTCACATGCCAGGTTTTATGACAATACATTTATTAATAAAAGAGTGAGAAGATTGGGATATGACATAGCTAAATTTATCTAAACATGGTTAAAGTACAACCATAGGTTAGCTACAATACAATACAGTACAGATACAATAGTTTGTCAGAAACTGAGGAAACAATTGAGACTCAGTTGGCTATGAGAAATTTACAGTGTAGATTTAAAAAATATTTTATGATTATTTTATATTGGGTGCTACACAAATTTTATATCAGTAAAATATATAATAAACTTTTATATACTGTATTAGTCACAGTTCTTCAAGAAAAAAAGAACCAGCAGCTTATATAAGAATGTGTATATATACATATACACACACATATGCATATATAAAGAGATAGGTTGATATCAGTATCTACTTATCTGTCTATACTTATCCATCCATCTATCCATCCATCCATCCATCCATCCATCCATCCATCTGTGTATTTTAAGGAAATGGATCACATGATTGTATAGGCTTTGTTAGTTCAAAATCTGCAAAGTAGGCTGGGCTCTGGAGACCTAGGGAAGAGTCCAAAGAAAGTTGACTGGCAGAAGTCCTTCTTGCTCAGAGGAGGTCAGTCTTTGTTCTATTAAGACTTTTAACTTGGTTGGGTAAGGCCTGCTCACATTACAGAAAACAATCTGCTTTACTCAAAGTCCACTGATCTAAATATTATTTTCATCTAATAAGCACATTCTCTGAAACATTCAGTATAATTTTGATCAGATATCTGGGTGTTGGGAAAGCTGGGATGGCTCAGCGGGTAAAGCGCTCTCTTTCAGGCCCGGAGGACCGAGGGTCAGTCAGGCCCCGGCCCATGTGGACCCACATGCTGGGCTGGGGTGTGCCCCCAGTTTGGTTCTTGTCGGGACCTATGTGGGGGGCTTCCGGCCCAGTTCCTGTCCTGCACAGCCCCGTGCCTGCCTGTGGAGTAAAACTATATGGAAAACTAATGTCAACTGTGGAGACTGCTCTGGGCCCTCCCCCTTCTCTTTGTTTCTCTCTGTCTCTGTTTCTCTCTGTCAAAAATCAATAAAATAAATCTTAAAAAAATATATCTGTGTGTTATTGCCCAAAGAAGTTGACACATAAAATTAACCATCACATACTTGTATACATGCATGTTTTTGTTTGTTTCTTTGTTTGTTTCTACAAGTACCTTTTAAACATTGACAAGCACACAGTGACCCTGGCCTACCCCAACTCTGCGAGTATTCTCCAGTGGTCTGCCTTCTTCATGCGTGCTATTCAGCTCCCTCCTTCAAAGTTAGGGCTGGTGGATGAAAGAAGCTCCTCCCTTCTATGAGTCATGATATAATTGGGTTTTACCTCAATTTACTGCGCAATGATGGTGGATATAGCAGCTAGATTTGGGTATGACAGATGAATAGAGAGGAGGAGGAAAAACTGCCCCTCTTTCTTAGTTAGAACGGACAACCATTGGAAGTGAGCTCTGTCTGTATTTGGCAATCTTAAAATTCTCCTCTCTGAGCATTTCCCTCTCTCATTGATGTCCCTATGACTAGTTGTGCCCTTATCCTTTTAAAGAAACAGGCCTTAGGTGGATGTGAGATAGATGGCTCCCAAAAACCATAGCAAATTTTTGAGTCTTTTTAAATATAATGCTTCTGTGTCTATATTGACTCAGAGTGCATCTATACCAAGATGTGGCAGCATGGACAGCTGGTATATATTTATGAAATTCCCTCTTGTTTATCTTTGGCAAAGACCATAATAAGTTAATGAGATCTAATTTCATACACGTGATAAGCAAATCTAAAATTAGTGGTGTATTTTTTTTTAATAGTTCTGCCTACCTAATGGTACTAACTTAATCTTTAACTGTGGTTATGATTAAATGTACCATGGCCCTGTGGGTCCCCTTGCAGCATATCCTTTCCTTCATATATGTGGACCACCTGGATAGAACGTCTGTCACCCCTTTGGATGCCAAACTTTTTCAAGAGACTTGGCAACTGTTCCTTTCCTTCCTCACCTCTCCAAAGATGTCTGTCTGGAAGCAGCATTTTATTAGTTCTTTCTAGTTTCAAGTTGCTCCATTATGAACTTTACTGAAGGAAAAATAAAAACGGTGCCTGGGGTGGGGGTGGGGCTTATGTAAAATTTTTACCTTTGGGAAATATATATGAGGAGTAGAATTTAACTTGGGTTTTTGTAGTTTTGGGATTCTCAGTTGTGAAGTGACAATTTCTTTCCTGTATTGAAATGTTGTGAAAGATTTTTCATTTTTGGTGGGTTTAGTCTTGAATACCAGAGTTTGTTTCTGAGTGTGCTCTTCAGTTATCTACTACTTATAATTGATTCTAATATTTTGGAAATCATTCAAGGAAACATAACTGTACTACTTAATTGCATAGAAAGTGATTTCATGGAATAAAGAGAATACTTGTGCACGAAGAATTCAGAAGAACAAATATTAACAACTAAAACCTGGAAGTTTCTTAGTAAGCTATTAATGTTGTAAAAATAAACCAAAAATAGAATTTTCATTTACTTTTTAAGAAACATTTTTATAACAATTATATAAGTTGATGCATGTTGTGGAGGCAAATATTAACAATACAGATGGTACCTGCTCTCCTATATGTTGTTTAGGGGAAAACAGTGTGATAAAAGCAAAACAAACAAACAATAACAAAACATCCCAAAAAACATAATGTGAGTAACAATCATTTAGCAAAGGGAACAGGAAAATAAAGAATTTTAAATCACCTAACAAAGTGATTAAGTCTTAGCCTACAGCCTCTGATAATGTCTAATAAAGAATTTATAAAAAAAAATACTTCTAAGATGCTGACCACCTTTTCTTATATCACTACAAATAATGTAAGGAATTGAAGAGAGAAGAAAAAGTGTGATTAATGGGTCAGTAAAATGATGCAAAATGTTGCTTTAAAAATTATAATAGAAGGTTTCCAAATGGGTGATGTATTTCAACTGAAAGTATATTAATAGATTATAAAGTAACTTGAATATTTATGAAAGTGAATTACATTACTATGAATAAAATTCCTTTTAAAATGAAGTGATTAAGTGATTAAGAATTTATTTCACTTTCGTTTTCCCCTTTTATTCAAACTCAATAATTGCTCCCTCTGTTTTTAGAGATACACTTTCCTCAGTGTTTTCAATTCCATGCAATTCTTCCTCAGTTGTCTAGATTGCATTTTTTAAAATCCAGAATAATAGTTCAAAATTGTATAGCTTCAAGAATGTTCATTAGTTGGTTAAATAGATTAGATTGTTAAATGACCATCTGGAATTTCAGAAACTGAGCTCGAATGGACCTTCATATTTAGAACTGATTGGAGAAAAAAAAAACTTTCATATTGGGTTAAATTGCAGAGACAAATATAAATAAATAAAAATAAATGAAAAAACAAAAACCAGAAATTATTTCCAAAAAAAACCCCACAAAACTTGAAGACCACTAACGTTTAATGAAAGTTAGAGGAAGAGGGACTTTTGGAAGGACATGGAGAAGAGACGGGAGAGAGAGGAGTGTCAGACAACAGAGTGGGCACATTTTAGGAAGGAAGGAAATGTTTCCAGTGGCTCACAGAGCTTCAAACTACAAGAGATTGGCCAGAACTGAGATGTGAACATTGGATAAAGAAGTCAAGGTTTATAAGTAATTTCTTTCAGGAAAGTTTTTACTATTACTATAGTAATAGTAATAATAAAGAAGACAGAGTCATGAATTGAGGAGTAAGTGAAAGAAAATGGAAACAAGAAGTCTAGGTCCTTTCTCCAGGCAGGTTGGTTGAAAAGAAAAAAAAATGAAGTATAGGGGCAGATAGACAGGTAGACAATGAATGTAAATGATAACAAAATGTTAAAAGTGGACCTGTTTTTTATTTCATCCAAGACCTCAAATTGGTAGCAACATCATAATTGGTGAGTTTTTCAAAAGTGAGATGTCAGTTTACCTAAGTTCCAGGAATAAAGGAGGTGACAGAGGGGCCAGATCTGTGGCTTTTATCTGACTGTCAACCTGCAGTCAGTTATGTACCTACTCAGAAAGCAGGACTTGCAGGATGATATCAAAAAAATAACTTCACTCTCTTCATCAACCCCATTCCAAAAGAGGCTGGAGGCATGGAGATACGTGGAAATGTACAGATGATTTCTTTGAAGAGCATAAGTAGTGTGAGTTCTTTTGACATCTGGTAAGAGGAACAGTAAGGAAACTTCTCAGAGACCTCAATAAGAGTAATTTAGGGGACAGAGTGAACAAGCATTTGAAATTGAAAGCAGCCTACAGATATGCAATTAGCTGAAGCTGCTTGTGATACCAGAATAGGATATCAGGTGAAAGGTATATGCTTCCCATGTGCCAGATGTGGTACATAAGAGAAATGCAGGCTGCCTGGCATGGCTGTAGATCCCAAGAAACTCACCTGGAAGGCCCAGGAGACTTCTGCAGCAAGTTGATACAGGTGAGGTGTCAGATAACCTGGCCTGGGTCAGAATCCTAACCAATGATGGGAATTGATTGGAACAGATACATCCATAGTACCCTCACAAAAGCAAGAAGTGGCTTTAGATATCTGCCAGGCCATCAGAAACAGGTACTTTACATTGGTGATGAATAGTAATTGGTTGGCTCTTAACTTTCTTCAGACACCACTGGGAAGAGACATCCCCAGCGAAAAAGGAAAAGGCTCTAGGTGGAAAGGTACAGACGAACAATGGGTGGGGGAAACAGGAAAGTGTTTCTTTCTTTTTTCCCTCATGTCATCCCGTGTATTTGTTTTTAGGGCTGTCATAACAAAGCACCACTAACTGAGTGGCCTAAGCAACAGAAGTTTATTGGCTCACAGTTCTAGAGGCTTGCGGGCTGTGATCAATGTGTCAGCAGGGTCACACTCTCTCTGAAGGCTGTCCCAACCCTCTCTCGTAGCTTTTCTGATAGTACTTTGGCTTCTGGCAGATAACTCTTCACGTGGCATCTCTATGTGTGTGTGTCTCTGCATCCAAATTGTCCCCCTTTTCAAAAAGACATGAGTCATACTGAGTTAGGGTCCATCCTAATGACCTCATTTTAACTTGATTACCTCTTTAAAGACCCTATCTCCAAATAAGGTCACATTCTGCTATAGCAGTTAGAACTCCAAGGTTTGTTGTTGTTGTTGTTGTTATTGCTATTGTTGTTGTTCTTGGTTGAAGCACAATTCAACACATCTTTTGAATATGCAGATTATATTAGCAAGAGAGGAAATAATCCATGTCTAGCAGAAGGGAGAAGATTCAAAGTTAATGCATAAGCCTCAAACTAAAGAAAAGAAGTCAACTTTAAGACGCAAAAGAACTAGGAAAGAAAGCATGGTACTATGCTCAGGTGGGGATAGCAAAGTGAAAGGCTCAAGTATTCAAGGGGAACAGCATAAGAACTGCGGGTGAAAGGAGTAATAAGACGGGTCAGAGCAAACTGAAGGCGGAATTACGGCCAAAGAAAACAAAACACATGCAACTGCAGTGGCCTCAAACCACACTGGTTCTAGGATTTTTTTTTTCTTTCCAGAAGCACTTAAGTGCTCAACAGTGGGAGATAAGATAGTAAATTTTGGAAGCACCATAGCAGAGCAGCAAGCCAATTTGGAGTTGGATGGCTACAGGTTTGAATTTTGTCTCTGACACTCACTGTATAGCAACTTTACAGAAATTCTAGAATGTTATGTACCCATGGTTTATGAGATGGTCAAAATAATACTTTCTTTGCAAAGTCTTTGTGAAAATAAATAAAATGATAGAAGTATTTATCTAATGCACTGCTTGACACACAGGAGGTAGTCAATTAATGAATCTTTTATGATTGCTATTATTCCATTTCAATGTTAAGGTTATCATCATCATCATCATCATCAGTTTTCAGGTTTGGAAATTTGATGGATGGTTGGGGCAAAAGAAATATGGAACATTTCAATGTAGGCTGACCAGACAGTATAGTTCTGTTTCAAACGATAGGTCTGGTCAGCCTACCGACACCTTGACTTCAGCCCAGTGAGACTAGGCTGGCAGTATGTACCATTTGAAACAGGACAGTACCATTGTTTTGTATCCTGTTTAAAATGGTATGTCTGGTCAATCTAGTTCAATGTGTTTTCATTTGTTGCTGCTGTTGTTTGTTAGTGTTGTTACTGTGTAGAAATTACCAAAAACTTAAAAGCATAAAGCTCCATGTGTATTATCACAATGTTTCTACCTGTCAGGAGTTCAGGTATGCTTAGCTTGGCCCTTGGTTCAAAGTTTCACAAGGTTGCAATCAAGTTGTGGGGCTGCATTCTTATCAAGAGGCTAAACTGGGGAAGAATCCACTTCTAAGCTCAATCAGAGTGTTGGCAGAATTTGTTTCCTTGAGGCTGATTGACTTGGGGTCCTGGCTTATTACTGGCTATCACTTGGAGGTTCTCAGATGATATCGGTATCCCACCATTCTGAGAGGCCACCCAGAGTTCCTGACCAAATTTATTGATTTATGTCTTCTCCAACATGACCACTTACTTCATCAAGCCCATAAGAATAATCTCTAGCTCCAAGCTGTTAAGATAGAGTCTTATATAACATGAAATATTAAAGAAGGTGATAGCTCATTTCCTTAGTCACGTTCCATGGTTAGCAGTAAGTCACAGGTCCTATTTATAATCTATTGTCAGGGTTTACACATAGGTGAAGATACCAGGGGTAGGAATAGTTGGGTGCCACCTTAGTGTCTGTTTGCCATCGCTCCATCTGGATGTCCTTAATGAGTAAACAGTTCACAAAACTGATTGACTTGATATGTCTGTTCTGACACAATCTTATAATTATTAATAAATATCTCCACTTACTTTTGATCACTTATCATGTTGGCTCTGCTCTTCAAGGTGGGTAGGAAAAACAAAAATACCTGATTTAAATGTCAACCTTTCTCACTTGTTGCAACCTTCTATTAAAAACAAAACTAAAATAACCAAACACAAGACAGTCCATTAACATATCATTGTTATTCAAATAAAAAAACCTTTCTAAAACAAAAAACTTGATTATTCTAAAAGAATCACAATTAGGCATCAATATGGCCAATATGCAGATAAAGGAGAAAGCCTGGCAAACATTACTGTTCTCATATAACCCTACCATCTTAGGCAGTTTCTACAGAAAGACCTTTAACATTGTTCATAGGCAATAACAAACATTACATGGAACTCTGATTATGATTTGCCAACATTAAAGTGCACGGTACTCCAATAGAATGTGCAAGGGGTGGTGAATTGTAAACATAAGTAGGGAAGGAAAATAAATTAATTTTGATACCACAGTTGCCAAGAAAGGGCAGGCCTAGTTCAAATAGGTCTTCTTCAGAGTAGTCTTCACTACATCCTGGTTAAAATAGCTCCTTACCTTTCACTCTGGAATTCCATAACCTGTTAGTTTTTCCTGAAGGTCCTAACACAACCAGACTCTAGTCTATATTATGTGGTTATTTGTTTATTATTTTTCTTTCTAACTAAAGGGTGAATGATATAAGCATGAGTTTTTGTCTGTTTCACTTGTATCAATCTAGTGCTTAGAAAACAGTCTAGCATACAAGAAACAATCAATGTTCACTGAAGAATGAAAGCCATGACTTAGCAGAAAATATCTAGCTAATGTTCTATCCAAGTGGTTATATCAGTCTGAAATCAGGCTGAGAGACCTTAAAATGTCCTAATTATCTAAGCTATGAAGTAATAAGATTATATTCTACTATCATTATTACTAAATGGTACATATCTAAAATTCTGGTGATAAAGTTTCTGTTATTTTTAAATCTATATTAGTTTCCCCAATTCAGTAATTCAAAGAAGGGTTACCTGTCATTGAAGTGATTTAGAAAAGTTCCATTCTATCTGCTTAATAGGCTTTTGAAATTGAGACCCATGCTTATCACAAAATAGTAACTCAAAAGTTCATTAAAAGCATCAGATATATCTGTCTCCATATGTGCATACAAAATATCCATTTTAATTCAACTGCAGCTTGTATCTATTAATTTCAAGAGCAACTAAAATTTACTTTAAAAATTAAATTCCAATACTTGCTTCATAGTGGAGGAGGTATTCTGAATGAAAATATTACTAAAAGCCGTAAAAATTAAAACAGCTAAATGAAATTTTATTTTAATAATTTAAATGGAAGAATCCAAATTTTCAGGGAGTGAGAGAGACGGTTGCCTGAATTTTTCAGACATTCCTCAAGAAATCTCTAAGGATACAACAATACAGAAAAACCATTCTGAAAATAAAGTCTTATCTCAATATTACTTCTCCAAATAGTTGTTTGTTGTTCTCATTAGACTTAAAACTATTATTATTTTTACTGATTTAATGTTGTAAAACCCGTGTTAATATATTAATAATTATGAGTTCTCTCAAAATACACTTTAAGAAGTACCAAGGTTAAGATTTATTAGTTTCCTGCTACAACAAACCCTTCTCTTATTCAATGGAGATAACATAGGTCTTTATGGATTTTCAATTTAAATTAATTTAAGACACTGTCTCTCTCCATCAACATTTTTACTCATTTTACCTCAACTGGTACATGACACTCTGAAGTTCATTTCCAAAAAGACTGTTTATTTGCTCAGAAAAATTAAGTCCAGAAGTAAAGTGAAGAACAGTGTTTTTCTAACCAGTTAGTGGATTGTGAAATCAGTTTGGTTTACGTATTACAAAATGAAATAATAGAATAGAATAGAATAGAATAGAATAGAATAGAATAGAATAGAATGAAAAATATCAGAGTAAATCACCTGTTATAAAGCCAAGTACTTTCTTGAAAATGTTTTTATTGTGTGTATCTGCATTTGTTCTGATGTAAAATGTGTTTTTTAGAATAGTTTGAACAACACAGAAGCAGAGAAGAGAATGGAATTTAGAGGCAAACAGATCTAGCCTGAATGCTGGCTTTAACACTTCCTGTGTGACATTGAGTAATAACGTCTCATAGCCTTAAATGGTGGTGATAATTCCAGGTGTTGAAGTGGAAGAGTACTGGTAGATTACAACCACTCTGAATGAGACAAAGCGAACTGGACTGACATAACATCTCATCCACATCTGCTTTTATCACAGACATACCTTATTCAAAATATAAATTGCATATTTATGGCAGTGAGAGAGATCTGGCACAAACTTAAAATGTTGGTAAAAATACCAGCAAACAAAAAAGTGTCTTCCACGTTGCAGCCAACTAACTATTACTGGGCACACAAGTCATCAATCTGTTTGTGCTGGACTGTGGTCTGGGAACAAGTACATGAGCTTTGCAGAAATGAGTCATGCTCTCCATGAATAATATTTTAAAAGGCTAAACAATAAAAATAACTTAGCATTTATGTGAAATATAAAACGCTTTGAACATTTTATGTGTCCTCAAATAATTTGGCTCATGAACATCTCTCCACTGAACTTATTCAAATTAATTATCTTGAGAAGTCCATCTGAAAATTTAATTGTGCCAACAGAGAAAATATCAGTAGTGTCCTGAAGTTTGAAGGTTATTTTATAGAAAGATTTGAAATGGAGAGCTGACAACAATTAGAATTCTCCTGTTGTTAGGTCTAGCTGTCTCAGAACTCAGGAAATAAATAATGAGATATTCTACATTTTATCAAAGCCACCGTTATAAATTCTAGAATATGACTTGGGCAATCATTAGTGTCTATTCTGTGAAAGTTTTTAATAACACCACTTAAGACTGAATTTAGGTTTTTTGATTATATCATCCAAAGCAAGTTATTTTGATTATACAGGATATAGGTCAATCTAAAGATAATCACTGCCTACGATAACTTACAAAAGCAATTTTTTAATATATTTAAAATCTTTACCTAATTTAGGAAGTTCTAAAAAAATCCAATGGTAGAATAGTCATATATGTGTCTCTAGGCAATTAGATAAATGTTTCACATTTCTTAGAACCTCAGATTTTTGAACTTTCATAATCATGTATATTAAATTATATTTTAAAATTGCCTTACGTAATAAAGATAATCTGTGATTTTTTTCCTTTGAACAATATAACAAGAAAGACATTACCTTTATCACAATTAATTAAAGTAAAAAAATCAAGCCACTAAGTTAATAACAAATCATTCCAAATTATCATTAATACTACCTTAACTAATATGTTAGAATTGGTCTATTCATCTAATATCATTGTTTGAAAAACATGCTTTGTAAAATAAATGTTTACAAATTATATTGTCATAAATAAAAAATAAAATATTGAACCAATATTTCAAGCCAAAAACACCCCTGTATTTTATATATTCTATTTCCCATTTGCTCTCTTTCTTACCTTCTATAATATAACTTGTCTTTGTGATAAAAACACAGTTTAATCTGATTCTCTTTAATCTTAAAGACTAGATTAGTGATCATTTTAGCAGCATAACTCACCTATTTTAAATTTAAAGATCAACATTATAATTACTTTTAATTAATATACTTTCGAGTGGTAATAATTCTCTAAATTCATGGTTTACGGGCTCCCTCCAGTGGCTAATTTAGCATTCACAAATCTCTTGGAATGGCCATTTTAAATTACTAAGCTTATTTCAGCAATGGTTTCAAAATCGCAGAGTTTAAATCTCACAAAAAACAATAAGTATCAGGTAAGCATGTAGCCATAAACCACTTATCTGTTCATTCATTTAACAAGAAATTGTAGCATTTAAAACATATGCCAGGCACTATGTCAACCTCTGAAGATTCAAGATATGAGCCAACCTCTTTCCAGTGTTAATTTTGAAGAGGTGACACAGATGTTTATAAACAATGACAGGTACCACCAATCAAAGCTCAGTGAAGTGAGCACATAATAGTGGCATATACAAAGAGAGAACCCCATATAATCAGTAAATAATCCGAGACAGATAGACAAGGCAAGGTTTCTCCACAGATCATAAAATAAAATTATATGGTTTGGGAGAAAGGACATTTTAAGCAAAGAGAACAGCACACTCAAAGGCCTAGATTCAAAAACCGTTGGGCATACCTGAAAAATTAAATATTTCCATTGGACTGACTAGAGTTCACCTGGGTAATTGGTTAAAGCTAAGGATGTTCCGAAGATAGGAGTCTGAAGGAGGAAGACACAAGATTGCTACGAAGTAGATGGAAAATACCCTCCTGGCATGGATGAACCACTGAAGGTTTTTATAAAAAGGGAGTGACATGGACAGATTCCCATTTGGGAAAGGGAAATTGCAGTGGTGAAGTGCAGGACAGTTTGAGCAGGGAGTGAAACCAAGTTGAGTGGGTTGGGGTAGGTAGTTCTAAGGAAAGAGCTAAATGATAAGGAAGTGAATGCAACATGAAAATAAACAATCAGAGTCAAGAGATGTTAAGGTGATAAATGTATGGCAGAGAAAGGCAAGTGTATTTGTGATCTCTCAGAAAAGTCGGGTTCACATGAAATTCAAATGAGTGTCTAATTTCTAGAATTTTTAAAATTTTAAATGATGTCATTAAAAATGTCACCGTGGCTCAATGATAATTATATTTGAAGTAGAATAATTATTTGGACCATATTAAAACGAAGTTTTAAGCAGGGGAAAGGTATTCCTCTCTACCCAGGGGACAGTGAAATGCTTGCGATGTCTCTGCTCTCATGTCCACCACAGACATTTTGTGAAATTGTGCTTCTTCTGGCAGAAATGTTGATGGGAACCAGGAAAAGAGAAACTTGGGAAGTGTGCTCTACAAATGTGTTAAGTTCAAGTGGGCAACAGCTGTCCTTTGAGAAGCACTGATGCTTTGAATATATGTCATTTATGACTGCCCCCAAACTCCATAATTGGATAGTTTCTCACATTATAGATACCACCTTCCAAAAGAAGAAGTGAAAAAGACTCTACACTTTTCCCAGCATCCCCTAACACTAAGACACATATACATGAGTTGGGTTCCACAACCAGATACACCCATGGGAGAAGGATTTTCAACTGACTTATGTGGGGGGGATTAAGGAAGGGCCTAAAGTGTCTTTTTTTTTTTTGCCCTGGTGTACTTTATGAGCTGGCACATGTCCCTGAGACTAACTGCTATGAAAGCAGCTCACTATTTAGGAGCTCTCTGCTGGTGGCAGCCGCTGTGTGGTGAGAACCAGAAACTGTGTAGCAGTTTCCTGATGCAACGATGCATGATTGTGACGGAGGCAGTAGCTCCTTTAAAAAAAATGGTGAGGGTTGAGGTAGGGATAGGACATGAGAAAAATGCTAGGGACATTCATCCGAGAGTCTGTTTATTTATCCAATGTATTCTTAATACATTTCTGCTTCAACTAGGCAGAAATGAGTCTTTGTAGTTGGTAATTTTTTTTATCTTTTAATTTTCAATTTTATTGGGGTGACATTGGTTAGTAAAATTACACAGGTTCCAGGTATACAATTCCACAATACATCATCTATGTGTTATATTGTGTGCTCACCACCCACAGTTCGTTGTTCTTCCATCACCTTATATTTGATGCTCCCTCCTTCCACCCCCACCCCACTCCCCACTTTCCCTGCAATTTTTAATTCTGGCTGAAACTCAAACTGCCAGCAGAAGTCATTGTAGGCAACAGAACCTTAAGGAAACTAGAAACTTGGACTGGTTTTCTGACAGTTGGTTTTGTAGGCAGTGAGGAATCAATTATTAAGGAATGGAATATTGGTAGTTCATAAAAAGTGGTCATGAAATAGCTACTGCAATTATCATTCAAGGGCACATGGAACACAGAGCATACTGAACACAAGGCTTTAGTTGGTCACATAGAGGCTTTAATGCACCTGCCACTTTGGGCTTTGCTAGTTTAGAGGTTTTTGAATACCTGAGTAAGGATGCTTAGACCAGTGAATCAAATAGTTGTTCTCCTGAGACTGCCATAGGACTAATAAAGATGACTCATGCTATTAAAAACAGGAGAAAGGGGATTAATACATTGCCTGGATGAGTGATCTTGATATTTACAATACTTTGAAAATATTGTAAAGCACTCTATTTTCACTTGACAGATTCACTTTACAAGATTTCACTATCAAGTGAAAATGGTGTGCTTTACAGTATTTAGGAAAAAATATACACTGAATCTAGGAAATCAACATGATTATTTTGAGGATTTATAACCTTATGACTAGTTGCAGAAATCAGGACTATAAAAACTATTCTTATTTTCTTCCTTCGTTACTGTGTCATGTATTTATTTACACATGCTAGCTTATCCTCCTTTCTTCTACCTCCCTTTCCCTTACTACTTTGTATAAGGTATGCTGGCTATCATTAATTTTATAACACATGTCTTAGATTTCAAAATATTGAAATAGAATTGTGACTGAGCAAGAGAAGTGAACATCAAGCAGATATTCTTGTTTTGGAATTAAATGTATAAACCTCATCCAGATGAATTCATGTGACCATCATGTTAATTTAATTAGGACTGAGAGTTGAATTTTATCATTATGCTTGCAGAAAAGAAATGAATTAAATCCTAATCAATAAACAACATAGATTTATTAGTTTTTGTTGTTATTATTTGTTAGTTTTAAATAAGCTATAACATCTAAGCTTCTATCTTTATAATAATCAAAACATTCCTCAATTTTATCTATGTAAAGTTTCTTTATGTAAACATAGATGTCTAAATCATGAGCACTGGGATTGTATTTTAGATCACTCAAATGTTATACTGTGAACTATATGAATTAAAATGTAAAATTTTCCATTTCTCTAGCATTTAAGTGTTACTTTTGAGGCCAATTATTTTAAAACAGAAAAGGGAACAATGTTCAATAAAAAGATACAATTATATTTCAGTGATGTTGAATGTCACAAAAATATTTTATTATCACTGAGTAGCAAAGACACCTGGGCACATATTTACAAATAAAACACCCTGAGATCTATCATAATAACACTACGCTACACTAAAATATTCCCTTGTAATGGAATTTTCCTAATATAGATATCCTGAAAGTGATTTTTGGAGAGCTTCATTTTTGTTGCTACTGGAGGACAAACTTCATACATAAACATACAAAAAAAATGTCATTCATGCATAAACAACTTGCAGATTTTTTTAGTATTGTTTCATATTATTTATATTTGCAGTTTGCTGCAATTCAATTATTTGAAAAGGACTAAGATAGATACATTTTATAACTTCTTATTACCAGAATATGTAAATGCAATATCTCCACTAACATTGCATATATCAGTTAGAATATTTTAATTCCAAATTATACAAACCAACTAAAGATTACAAAAACAATAGGTTATTTTCTCAAATAACAGGAGGTCTGATGGTGGCTGTTTTCTGGACTTATTAATGTAATAGCTTAATTATGACAAGGTCTCTCTGGTCTTATAGGCACTCCCCTTATGGTACAAGGGCCCCTAGGACTCCAAGCATTGCATATGCAAAAGATAATATCCAAAGAGAAGGAATTTAGGAGATAGTTCCTCCTGTTCATCTCCAAATTACTGAAAGTAAAACTTTTCTGAGGATTTCTCAGAGGCCAGAACTAGGTCATATGTCTCTAATCTTATCAAAGGCAAACAGGAAAGAGATTGTGATGCTCAGATAAGAACAAATATAAGTCATACTGTAGGGCAATGATTCAGGAGAGTTGGGGGTGTTTGCTATTTGACCTCAGAGGACATTAGGCATTGACTAGAGACAGACATGTCTGATTGTTACAACCTGGAGGAAGCGGGTGTTTATAAAATCCAGTGACTAGAGGGCAGTCATTCTACAATGCACAGGACAATCCTCCACAACCAAACATCATCTGGCCCAAAATATCAATAATACCAAGTTGAAAAATCCTGCCATTGGATTTCACTCACTTTCTTTGGTTAAACGGCCATTTGATAAGTAAACAAAATCAAGGTTCTACTAGTAAGAAATCAATAGCCTCTCCAACAGGGGAAGACAATATATTAGATTAATGGGTCTCACACTTTAGCAAACATGAGCATTACGTGGAGGACTTGTTAAATACAGACTGCAGGACCCCACTCCAAGACATCGTGATTCAGTGGTTCTGGAGTGAAGGCTCAAATTTCCCCCTTTCTAACATGTTTCCAGGTGATGCTTATGCTGTTGGTCCATATACCACACTGTTGATAACCATTGTATTCCATCATGCCCCAGGTGATTGTGAATAAGCATTCATCAGATTGTGATATTGTGCAACTAACTTCTCTGTGCTTTTATTTTCTCACTGGCAAAATAAGCAATAAACTAAAGGAATAGTCTAGTTACAAAATGAGAAATATAAATTTTAATGAAAAAAATCTTCAACCAAGAAAGAAATGCCAATTAAAACAACCATGAAATACTGTCTATGTTTTGAAAAAGATAAAAATAAATTTAAAAAATACTGAATATTGGGGAGGCCGGGATGGCTCAGTGGGTTGAGCGCTCACTTTGCAGTGCTGGGGACCGAGGATCGAGTCCCGGCCCCGGCCCGTGCGGAACCATATGCTGAACTGGGAGCTCCCCCAGTTCAGTTCTCTCTCTGTCTCTGTATCTCTCTCTCTCTCTCTCTCTGTCAAAAATAAATAAATAAAAATATATTTAAAAAAAAATACTGAATATTAATGATCAGGGAAACAATTAAAACCTTACCTGAAAATATTTAGTAAACTTCACTGTAGGACAACAGAATCAAATAAAACAAAATTGCAGGGCAGAGGGGGGAATCAAACAGAAAATCGGCCATTCACCAATTCTATGGATGAATGATAACCAGCTTGAAAACAAGAAAACAACATTATGTCTATTTCATCATGATGATACTCATGATGATGAGGATAATATACTCATAACTTTGCTTACTAATATACAAAAAGAAAAATACACATTAGAAAAATATTCAGAGATCCAAGATGCCAGAGTAGATAAACACTGTGCCTGTTTCCTTCCATAAACACATGAAAGTTATAAGCAAATCAGGGTTGGCTTCCCTGGGCTACATTAGAAGAAGAACTGTCTTGGTCCACACATAAAATAAAGGGTGTCCCAAAATTCACGCAAGAAGTAATTTTGATAGAAAACACAGGTTTTGTGATTAAAAATTTTAATTTTTTTATTGATTCACAATGTTTACAGTATAGGGTCGTGTATGGAATAGCATATTGGTAAATGGCCTCCACAGCTATCTTGCAATTTAGGCACAAAAAACTGGATTATCATGTCGCGATAGCGAGCACCATTAACCGTTATTGCCTGACCAGCCGCATTTTCGAAGAAGAATGGTCCGATGATGCCTCCAGCCCAAAATCTGCACCAAACAGTGACACGTGGTGGATTAATTTGTTTCTCAACAATCACCTGTGGATTTTCTGAACCCCAAATGCGACAATTTTGTTGATGAACCAAGCCATCAAGATGAAAATGAGCCTCATCGATGAAGATGATTTGTTCGAAAAATCAGCATCCACTTGTTGTTGTTCCATAATCCATTCAGCGAACTCTATTCGCTGTGCGTGGTCAGTAGGCTTCAGTTCTTGAGTCAGTTGAACCTTGTGAGCATGAAGATGCAAATCTTTCATGAGAATACGCTGTAGAGAACTTCTCGAAATGTCCAATTCTTGACCACGTTGCCGAATTGATGTCCCTGGACTCTCAGCAACACTCTCACGAACTGCTTCAATGTTTTGTGTTGAATGACTTGTTGAAGGACGGCCAGAGTGTTTAAGATCACTAATTGATCCAGTCTCCCTACATTTTTTAATTAATCTCTTCACAGTTGATGAGGTTAAATCACTATTCCAACCATATTTTCTACAAAAACTGTGAACTGTAGCTGCCAAACCTTCATTATTTTAAAAATATTGCTCAACAATAAAAACATGTTGTTCTTTCATGTAGTGGTCCATTTTTAATAACCGTGAACTGTCAGCTGTCACTCTGTCTTCTTTTTTCATTGGCAACACTTTACCGCACAAATGACACAAAATTCAAATCTTGCGTGAATTTTTGGACACCCTTACACTAACAATAGCCAATGCGCTAAAAAAAAAAAAACATTGCAAAAAAATCTCATAAAGTTTTAAGAAAGTTTACAAATTTGTGTTGGGTCACATTGGAAGCCATCTTGAGCCACCTGCAGCTACGGGGTGCAGGTTGGACAAGCTTAAACTAAATCAGAACAATCAACCTGAAGAACATTCTAAAGTCTTACTGAATAGAAGTTTTATAACTAAGAATAGAAAGAAGCCATATTAATACTGGTAGAAGGGGCAGAGACATGAAATGAACTGGCCTCAGAGATCCATATGGCAGTTGAGAATCAGGAGGGGATATCTCATCCATGGAGGTTCCCTCCAGGGTAGCAAGGGTCCTCAGCCACACACCAGGCTCTCCAGCCTGGAGTACTGGTGCCAGGAAGAGGAGCTCCGCCCCCCAACCGCCCCTCCCCCCACACACACACCACCTCTAGCTAGATGAGAGGAGAGTTAAGGGGATAAGTAAAGTGGGGGAAGGGATTAAGAAATACAAATTGGGTATTGCAAAGTAGTTATGGAGATGTAAGGTTTAGCATAAGGAATACAGTCAATAACATTGTAATTAATAGGTTTGTTGTCAGATGGGTACTAGATTTTTTGGGGTGATCGATTGCAGGGTACTGGGATTAAGGTGAAAAGAGAAAAGGGATTAAGAAGTACAAATTAGTAGTTACAAAATAGTCATGGTAAAGCATAGGGAATATAGTCAATGATATTGTAGTAACTATGTCTGGTGCCAGGTGGGTACTAGATGTGACAGAGGGATCACTTCTTAAATTATATAAATGTCTAACCACTGTGCTGTACACCTGAAATTAATGTAAAATAATGTGAAATATCAACCTAATTGAAAATTTTATAAAGGGAAGAAAAGGTGAAAGGTATAAGAATTCAAATTTCCAGGTATGAAACAAATAAATCATGAGGCTATAATATATATTACAGGAAATATAGTGAATGATATTGTAATAGCATAACCAGATGGTCACCGAATCTATCATGGTGTCTACTTCTTTAGGTATATAAATGCTGCATAACTATGATGTGCCCCTGAAACTAATATAATATTATATTAGCTCTATTTGTAATACAAAATTTTTAACAAAATAAAATGTAAAAAAAGAAAAATATTCATTTAAATAGTTTAAGAAAGTGGGTAATATGCATACTTTATCAGTGCTCATTTAGGCATAGAGGAGAAAAATCACAAAACAATAGATAGAAAAATAATAAGACCTCATGGGTCTCACAAGATGGAACTAAGCGAAGAAGGTAAATTGAAAAAATAAAAAGAATGGCATTGAAGGGATGACATTGTATTTTTAGGCTCTAACAACCCAAGTTTACTTCTATTCTACAACGAAATTTAGCCTAAAACCTTTTAAGTCTTGTTTCTTTCCTTTGTTTCCCTCCTTAAGGCAGTTTCAATAGCTGTTTACTCTGCATATCAGTTTGTTTATTATGCATACCAGCATAAATGACTCTGCTCAGGGCAACATCTGCATAAAGCCCACATTGTCCTCCTGAAACCAAATCACCTAGGATGTGCTGGGCCACCTGCTCCCTTTCCTTTGTTCTGCCTCTCCTTTCATATCTATAAAACCTTTTGGCTATTGAGATTGAAGAGATAGCCTTTGGATAGAAGTTGACACCCTTTCAAAAAGCCCTGGTTTTGAATATCCGTACTGTACCTACTTCTGTTTCCATCAGCTTTGTTTCTCAATTTTTGGAGGTGGCCAGCAGCACCTGAACCCAGTAATAGTATTAAGGTTGGGTCATTGCCTTTGATATATTGATGTACATATATACAAACATGTAGAAAAGAAAAACAATTCAGTTGTTCACCAGGCAGGCCAAGTAAAAGGTCTGTGATGACTGACTTTTCCTTGGCCTGGAGTAAGGCTGAAAATTACTAAAGTCCCTGTCCCTGGGGCTTCTTCAGGATATCACCTAATTTGGTGCAGACAATAGCCCTCTCAGGATATTATCTTCTTAATATTGTTGAAGATACTAAAGTTCAGAGAGGTGAGGTGACTGGCCCAGTCCTGCCTGGCATCAAAGCTTATGCTCGTCATACTGTAATTTCGGCATTGCCCTTGGATGGTGATAACAAGCATCATAACATTAATGACTAATATTTATTGAGAAGTAAGTGCCATGCTAAGCAAACTGCCTACATTATCCTATTTGATTCTTAATATAATCCTGTTATCTACTCATTTGTAGATGATAAAATTAAGACGATATATTCAAGTTCATAGAATGCTTAAAGCCAGGTCTGCAAGATTGCACAGACTACACATAAAACACGTTCTCCTATTTTCTTCTTTAAAGTTTTTTGTTTTGTTTTGTTTTTTGAATGAGAAAAAAAAAATCCAGGGGGAGAAACAAATTTTCCAGTGATGTCAACTGATTGTTTTTAAAGACGAATTTTTCATTTTGTTAGGAATTAAGGAACTGGTGGGAAGGCCTTATGTGCCTTGGTATAGCTTTTAATTTCTACCCTCACCTCTAAACCCTAACCTCTGATTTAAAATGAAATTTTCATCATCAAATTTACTAATGGTTTAGGTTTTCAAGTTTGGAGGAGTGTGAAAAGTGGGAATTAAAATAAATTTAAAAGTTGCCTGTCTCAAAAAGTACACTAAAAAGCTAAGAACACATACATTAGGTAATAGTGGAGGTAAGATAATTATGAGTAAGATAATTATAAGAGTAATACCAATGACTGATATTCATTACTTGCATACTGGATGCCAGACCCTGTGCTATATGCTTCAAGAACATACTGTGATATAAGCCTTATAACATATCACTCCATTTCACAGATAAGGGAAGTTATAGTCACTTGATAGGAAGGCTTAGAATGGTAATATAAACTGCTGACTGGTTGAGTTAGGATTTTGTTCCCTAACTATTTAGCTCCAAAACATAGTGTTAAACCAGTGTGCTAAATTGCAAAACAGATCACTTCATATAAAGTTATGAGAATGAGAAGTATTAGGAGTCAATTTACTATAGGAAAGTCCAGAGATTGACCATTTACTTTTAGAGTGAAAGGAAGGCAGGAAGACTTTGATAGACTTTGATATTGGGTGAAGGAAGACATACATAAGCCTACAACCTGGTATTAAACATGGCATGTGTAGACCGTTTCTTTGCCAGTGCTCACCTCCCAGAATGGCAGGGATACTCAGTCTCTCCATCCTTGTTATTCTTTGTTCTCTTTGTGTCACTGGGAACACAACACTAAACTTCAAGTTCCACTTAGATAATGAAGGGTGCCCAAGGAAAATCTAATGTTGGACCCACATAATTAGATCAAAAGCTACTTTTCTCCATGTCAAAATATTTATAGAAGTACATATTACTTATCTGCACTTAAAACTTTATTTATTCCTGGTTAGCTTCAAATTGAGGGGATTCTGGGATGGATCTGTGGGTTAAGCACTTGCCTTGTAGCCCCAGGGTCCAAGGATCGAGTGTCGGCCCCAGCCCTTGCAGAACCATATGCTGAACTGGGGTGTGCTTCCCATGTGAGACCCCCTGTTTGGTTCTCGCTGGGGCAAGTTTCCCATGTGGATAGCCCCTGGTTCAGGCCCCTAGCTCGCAGGGGGGTGCCTCTCATGGGGGAGGCCCCCAGCCTGGTTTCCCCCCACCCACCTGGGTGGAATAAAACTATGACACAACTAATAATGTACAACTATGGAGACTGCTCTGGGCTCTCCTCTTTCTCTCTGTCTCTCTTTGTCTCTGTCTCTCTGTCAAAAACAATAAAAAATATTAAATTGAGTGCTAAACCTTCAAGAATACACAGTATTTTTGTATAATTTCAATGACTCATAGGGGACCCAAATTATTGTTCAGTCAATATGAAATTGTTCACTCTTTGATAGAAATAGATCAAGTTATATGATTTTATATTCTGTTCCCTCTTCCTTTTATAGAATAAATTTTTTTCAATTTAAAACAAAGGAATGAAGCAGGAATTAATGGAGTTTGGGAGTAGGAATTAATTGAGTTTTTTAATAACTAACAAAATAATATCACTGAAAGTATTTTTCTTTGGATTATTATTTGTATTTGTTTTTAATGTTTTAAATTTCTTTTCTAGGAGGCAAGACAAAGATGTCTGCAATAAAACAACATTAAAAAAAGATTTATGATACTGTTATTTAATAGGAATAACTAGCTGCTTTACTTATTTTGATCACATGATAATAATCTTTGTCCTTTAATTAGTCTCATTCTTTAGTCTTTGGGAACACAACTCAAACTTCAGCATTGGCCTAGTGCAAAAGTAACTTAATTTCTGGCATGGTGTTTTTTCAGTAAACCTTTGCAGTGCTAGGTTTGCAACTCCACAACTATAAAATGATTGCATCTGTCACACCATGCCACGAGGTTTTGAGAACACAAGATAAATCAAACTACCCAGTCATCTTTCTAAAAGGGGATGACCCACTTTAATAACTGGCGTTATGCACAAGCTCTGTAGCCTTGGTGCAAAAACTAATCATTAGGAGCGTTTGGGAAGGTATTTGTCCCTCCTTCAGTCACAGTATCACAGAATTAGATGTGTGTAAGGAGGCTCACTTCAAATAAGAACTACTGCCAGGGGCAAAATACAATATTCCGATGCAATGATTCAGTCGTTTAAAATAAGACCTGCGCGCTTTGTGTCATGTCCACACCTGTGCTCTATTTTAAAATGATCTTCAGAGTCTGTGAGGCTGGCTTAACAGCCCCATCTCAGGCAGGCAAAAGGCCAAGTGCCTAAGCAAGCATTCTATGAAAATGAAAATTGATGGCTGTCAAGAGAACTTTATTGATTGATGGAATTGTTCTAAATTTTAATCATGGTGGTGGTTACATTGATGCAAACATTTCACAAAATTCATTGAACCATACACTAAAAGGGTGTGTTTCATTGTGTGGAAATTACACTTCAATAAAGTTGATTTAAAAAAATGACAGCTGTCCATGTCGACCATGAACATGTGCCACTCTGGCAAAGGCAATAGAAATCCTGAAGTCATCTCTGGGTGTACACTAATAAAGATTAAATATAGTATTTAAGGCTTTGTGTATTCATGAACAGGAAGATTTCCTTGTGAGAAATTGGCAGTGATAATTAAAGATCTTCTGGGAACTTTATCTTACCCTCAAAGACAAAAATAGTCTCTCTACATGAGCCTTTGAAATTTGCCTTTTCCTTCATTAAACCAATCATAGAGTATGTCAGCATATTCAATGGCTTTCTGAGGGTTTGTATACTGCCGTATATACACAACTCACCATTCAAACTGATAAAGCTTACACTCAATTGCACATTAACTGTGAAAAGTACATTTCCTTTTTCTTGTTTTAGGAAAACAAAACAGAATAATTCCCTGGGACTATTGAAATTATACCTAAGGAATATAATTATAAAGGCCAACTTTCTAATACGTAGTATCGTGTATATATATACTGAGAGGTAACACATTATTTTAGAAACCACTTTTAATTGTGTGACCTTGACAAAGTTATATCATCTCTCTGGATATATCTGTTTTTGTTTCTGTAAAATAAGCAGACTAGACTAGATAAAGCCCTATGACACAGACCATCGTAAATCATCTGTATCCCATGGATTAGAAGCTCTATTTTTACTGACTAGAAATTCTCTCTTTTTATCACTGAACACTTTCTTTAGTTATATTAGACTTAGAGAAAGGACAATGCTGATTAAAAAAAAATGAGAATTTTTTATTTTTATTTTTTTACACAGACACTCTAAAAATACCAATTTCTTTTCAGCAGACTGAGTATAATCAGAGAAATATTCTACAATTTGGGATTGTCAGGAAAATAGGAAGAAATAGCATATTTTTAATGAAAGAAAAAAAGGAAGCTATGATTCATTATACTAATATTTCAATAAAAGATCTAAAATAGATTAAAATATTTTTCATTGGAAAAGGTTGAACATATCTTTGACTTCAGTGAAAATAACTAATTGTTTCAGAAATTTTAGAATGTTGGATTTACAAGGGAACATGTATGGTTAACAATATCAGTTTTCCACTTATAGTCTGATGGTGGCCCAATATTTTAACGGAAAATACAGAAATATTTAAACAAACCTCTCTTGATTATTTTACTGTTGTATAGGAAAGGCACAAAAACAACTTCACACAGCTGTCACTTGGCACATTTAAGCCAAGCTGTGATTAATATTTTAGAGATACATATTCAGATACAGAGGTAAGGGCTTTCTCTTATCACATTATGGCTAAATTTTATCCAAGGTTGCATTTATTCTTTTACTTTAACTTGTCAGCATCAGGCAGTCTTTCTCAATTTCAAACTAGGGCATGCTTCTTGACCTATGAAGAGCTAATGAAATAATGAATTTGCCCAGGGAATCTAATCCCCTTGGAGTCTGGAGCATAAAAAATAAGCAAGGAAAACCAATAATAGAAGTCCAGACCACAAAACAAAATAAATTAAATAAAAGAAATAAAAATTATCTGGAACTTGGATTTACTGTGCAAAGGTGATGGCACATGTTTTTCAATGTCATTTGGGGTAAAAGCCACATAAACATTGTGTGTAGAAGTATATTAAATCTAATACATTGTTTACTGTTGATTAAGGGTTTCAAACTAATACAGTTGCTTCTTTGCCCCTTAATAATTTTTTCTCTGATAGAAGTGCAAGTAAATTTTTATTTTATTTTTTTGCTAAAACAGATAACTTAAAAAATGTATGACCTTTTGTACATTTATTAGCATTTTTTAAACTAAGTTATCTTAACCTAAGGTTACTTTGTTAAATGGTCTAGGTACACCTCATTTCCCAAATACTCTCTGAAATGATTGTAACATCTTACTCTTTGTCTCATTAACTAATGAGTTAAATGAAATAAAAGATTTCACATGTTCACTTTCTATTTGCCTGACTGTTATGATTTTAGTTTTTGAAAATTATTTTTTAACAAGAATATGAGATGATAAATGGAAACTCAATTGCTATTTTTTGAAAAGAAGGTTAAAATGAAAGGGCTGAAGCATGCAACTAGAGGTTATACGAATCATGTACGCTTAGGCCAAAACCTTAAAAAGAAATGTCTTAAAAGTGGTTTCAAGTCTTATAAAAAGGATACATATAAAGAGTGCTATATGTGAAGTTTCCTCTACTTGAAAAGAACTACACTTCCATATGCTCAGCTCCTACTCATCCCTTAATAACCTAAATTATTATTTCTTTGCAAGGCTATCAGTATTTCCCCAAGAACAGTTATTCCCTTCAAATCATTTAGATCATCCTTCTTTATGCACCTACTATTCTGCAGTGTAGTTTATATATTTAAATGCCATTACTGACTCCTTCTCAGCTTTGCACCCACTAAGTTTCTCTAAGTGCAGGCCTGGCATTGATTGGCCCATCTGACATAAAATGAACATGGAAAGAGACACAAAAATTGTTCTATGACTTATACATTTTTAGCTGATAGAATCCCAGTGAAGCTTTGTCTTGGATAGTTTAAGCTCTGTCCTCTAAATTAATGGTCACTTCAGGAATCCCCTTGAGCTCCACCACCCACCTGTGACCTGAAGAACACAGACTGTAGAACTTTTAGGGTGGATCCAAGTTTTGCCTCGGCTTAATGATGTCATATTTGACCTTGCCTGCACCACTCTATTCCTACGCCCAGCCTTGGATCCAAAGCCACACATTTGGCCAGAAACTAGGGTATCCATTTGGCTTCTGAATGCTATTAATGTTCTTGCCTGTATGGACCTTTGCAAGGTAGTCTGCCACACTACCTTGTCCACCGCCTGCAACTGGCATGAACAGCTAAGGAAGTTCATTGTGATCAAAGAATACACACCCCAAGTTCCTGCATTCACAGTCTTCAGTCCTCAACCTCCGTACCCTTCAAAGTCCATTGGCAGGTCATCTTGAGCTTTCTATTGATTCTGAAGTTCTACTCTGCCCTTTGTTACCCACTGCTCAAGAACTAGCATGTTTCCCACGGCTCAAGTACTAGCAATGTGGTCATTCTCTTTGGTGAGCTGCCTCATTGAACTGTATCTTCCCAGGATCCCTGTTGATACCAATCTCTAATGCTGTTAATTTGGCCCGTTATATCAGACCAGTGGAAAAAAACATCTCCCACCTGCTCATAAAGAATATTTTTCAGGGGAAGCCGGGATAGCTCAGCTGGTTAAGTGTTCTCTTTGCAGTCTTGGGGACAGAGGATCAAATCCTGGCCCCAGTCCATGTGGACCCATATGCTGAACTGTGGTGTGCTTCCCATGCAGGAGGTCCCCAGTTCGGTTCTTGCCCCCCGGTTCGGCCCCTAGCTCAAGGGGGTGTGCCTCCCATGCGGAAGGCCCCCAGTCCAGTTCATGCCCTGCGTGACCTCCACCCCTCTTTGTGGAACAAAACCATGTCAAAAACTGATGAAATTCAACTATGGAAACTGTTCTGCCCCCCCCCCCCCCACCCCCACCCCCGTCTCTCTCTGTCTCTCTCAAAACAATAAAAAAAAAAAGAATGGTTTTCAAAATTTACACCTTCTCTGGAGGCAACCCAATGCTCTCTTAATCTTATAAGGCCTTACCTTATTTTTTTTACCTTTCATTAGATTTAAAATAATACTCACTCCAGTGTAATTTTAATTTATTTTTAAAAACTTCTTTTATTGTTTGAGAGTTGAGAGAGAGAGAGAGAGAGAGAGAGAGAGAGAGAGAGAGAGAGAGAGAGAGAGAGAGAAAGGGTGAGGGCCCAGAGCAGTCTCCATAGTTGTATATCATTAGTTGTGACATGGTTTCTTCCCACAGAGGTGGATATGGGGCTATGTGTGATGGGAACCACACCAGGTGCCTCCCACATGGGATGTGTGAATCTTCCCATGGAGCCATTGCAGGGGTTACCAGCTGTGCCACAGTTTAGCATATGGGTTGCACAAAAAGATTTTTTAAATGTATATTCATAACTCTGCCATCCAAAGATAAACACTGTGGTATATTAGCTGCATACTTTTACCTCAACAATACATAAATGTACATTTTTATTATGAAAATGGTATTTTATTACCCTATACAACTTATACAATCTCTTTTGTTTTTACATCAGAAAATTCATATCCATGTCAATATGTACACTTTTAAATAGCTGAAATGCATTTGTGTAGATGACCATGCTTAATCTGATGGATTACTTTTGGTTGGAATATAGGTAGTTTCTTCCCCCACCCCCACCCCCACCCCACACCTGACCCCTATAAACAGTACTGTAGTGAACAATTCAATCATGTTCATTACTCTATTTAGGAAACATTCCTAGGCATAAAATCAGTCAAAAGGGGATGCATTATAAGACACTTTGATACACGTTAACATTCACAAAGGTTGTTCCAGTTTACTTTTCCACCAGCATGTCTTCACACTCTCATCAAAATTGACTACTATCAACCTTTTACAATGGTTCATACTAAAGTTCAAGCAAGAATTATCATCCCGGTAATATAAGTGTTACTACAGACCTTGTGCATCATTGCACCCTGGAGCTTAAAAGTTGAGGTCAGAATCCTAACAGTATTCAAGTAGAAGATGAGGGAGGCCAAAGAGGGTCTGTGAATTTGCCTGTTGGAAACAACAGCCCCAGAAAGACGTTTTCACGTGGAAGGATAAGCAAACCATGGAAATAAAAACAGGGGGCCTGTAAAAGACTGAAATATCTAAAGAACAGAACATTACACTCAAGATGAAAAGGAAAAATATATGTCTAAAACATTACTGATAGGAACTGGAGAAAAGTTATTTATTTACTTTCTTAAAATACTTTTGAAACCAAGGGCTCTCAGAAACAGGAAAAGAAAGACAAAACCAAGATGCAAGAGGATGTTTTGAAAATTACATGGGTGAATTAATAAAAATGGTAAGAAAAAGAAAAATGTAATTGTAGGATGCAAAGCTGTGTTGGAAATAGGAAAAGAGCCCGATTGTTATTAGTTGAGCTATCTCTTTTCTATTGAGAATGGTGTTAGGTTGTTTATCATTCATTCATTAATTCATTCATTCTAACAAACAATTCAGGACACCTACTGTACATAGCAATATTTGAGGATAAATACTGAGACCCAGTTTGTAAAGAACTCACCTTTAGAGGCGGGGAGGCCAACTGGAAACACTGTAACAGGCTGAGTACTCAAACTGAAGTTGGGCACAGGGCTGTAGGAGCACAATGAAGGGAGGATTAACTACTCACAGAGTGAGGAAGGTCTGCACAGAGGACCTATCCTGTCATCAGGGCTTGGAGACTGAGGGAAATTTAGCCACACTAGAGGAATGGGAGGAATTCCAGGAAAATGGAAGAGCACGGGCAAAGTTCTCAAATTCATCTCCAGATCGAATTATCCTTCCTACACAGGTTCTTAACATTGTGAGGAATCACTTTAATTCCTTAAAAGACTTTTGCCTGAGAAACATGCAAGTTATGAGCATGCACACCCATGTGTGAATGTTATGACAATTTCAGCTGTTAAAAAAATGTATCATTACAGAATGTGAGTTATTTTCCCCCCCCATGGGCCAGTTCTATTGTCCATGGTAAATAATCACAAGTGTTTTTAGCTCATGACACTGTTCCTAGAAAACTCAAATCAGTATTTTTAAAATGATGGTAAACAAAGTGGAAGTATAGTTCCTGACATTTAAATTTTTTCTCTAAAGGTCTCAAAGTCTAAACAAAGTTAATTGCTTATTGACAGCTCAAGTGTTGAAACCACTTTCTATTTCTTAAAAAAAAACTTTTTTCTACAGAATGGCCATGTCCTGTGAGATATAATTCATCCCAATATAATATAGAACACATATGCAAGTGAGGCATTCTGTTTTGGGAACCACTTGATAGAACTCTGTCACTGTACAAAATACCATCTTCTATACCCCCACATCCAAATATATATTTTTTCCTTATGAAGCAAGTAGTCAGTTTAACAACACAAAATAACTGATATTCTGAGAATTTGGTGACATTTTGTTTTCCATTATATCAAGTGGGAACAAAAAAGGAGCAAATATTACTGATAATAATATTAGAAAATGTTGTTCTCTCAGATTATGTGCAGGAAAAAATCATTGTAACATTTTACCTTTAACTATAGCTAAACATTGAGTTCCATGGTTAAATTTTGAAAAAGAGATGGGTGTACAAATTCTACTTCATGCTGAGAAGCCCTAGTTCAAGGCTCTGAAAGAAATACTCCAAAATCACCACCCCATTTCCCATAAATAACTGTGGTAGGATTATCATAGATCTGGCAACCATGTGGGAGAGAAAGAATACTGTACGAGGAGCAGGATGGCAAATTCCAGACGTTTTATTCCGATAATGTATTTTTTTAATTACTTAAATTTAATGGGTTACAATTTTCTTGAATGAAAAATGGGACTACTAATAAAACAATATCATGCAAAGATAAATTCAGACTATATGTGGGACAATTTATAAACCATAATTTATTATAAGCCTGTATTTATGAATAATGCATCATTATCATTATATGAGTTAAGAATTTATAATGAATTGCTTTTGTGACTTTGACAATTAGCATACAATAAAGGTGGTCAAGGAAAAGTACAACCTGACTTTTAAACACAAATACTATTTAGCTTAAGTATTTCATTTAGAGCCATCTAGCTGTGTGTTATTTTATACATAACACATTCTCTCTCTCTGTCTCTCTCTCAGACACACACATACACAGTCAATTGTCTTTCTTCTTCCCAAGCCATCATTGTACTACTCTACTTTCCAGATAGAATTGTTCTACCACCTAATAGCCACGTGCTCTAGGGTTTTAGTTTACCATTTAGTTCATTGTTGCTAGAAATGATAACATTTGCCAGGCATTATATCTGTTTCATGTGTTCATTATATAGGTTCTATGTCTCCCATGTAGTTTGCAGATTTATGAAATACAGAAGAGATAGTTGGTTTTTAAAAGCAGTTAAAACAATAATCTTGAAATTTCTAGACTCTACAAATAACCTTTTAAAATGTCAGAATGTTTGCACTTATTCTAAACTGTTTTAAATATTGTCTTCTTTGCTTACTGGTAAAAATACAAATACAAAAAAAATAAAATTTTCTACTTTCAGGAAGTTATTAAATTTTCATTTAAAAAATTATATAAGTGCTCCAGGGTCATGAGCTAAAAGTCTTTGACAGTCTAGCTAGCAATCCAAAAACACATCCAGAGACCAGTAATAATTGCATCTAATATATAATAATACTCATGTGTGAATGAACAGATATAAGCAACAGATCAAAATACTAATGTGGAAATGTGACATGTGACATGGGCTAGAGGAGTGGGAGGAGAGGAGGCTTTTATTGGAGAAAGCAAGAGAGCATGAAAAAACAAAACAAAACAAAACAAAACTCCATAAATTCCCTGAAAATAAAATGATGGCATTTGAAGAACAAAATAAATATGACTCACAATATCAAAACATAGATAGGCTTTACAATTAAATTTAGTTGTAGAATTTTATCATATTTGATGACTAGGTATTTATATTGTTGTTTGAAGTAAGAAATAAACATAATGCTCTTAATTAGTGTTTGAAAAACTACATGGTATTTTCTAAAATTCCTACAAATGTACTATATATATATATATATATTTGTATGTGTGCTATGTGTTGGGTGAGGGCACTGACAAAGAGAAAAGATCTATATAAGTGTTTCCAAAATGATATACTTTAACAATCTCTTAAATAATATTGGAGTTTCTAAAGCTCAAAATGAATTTTCAATACTAATGACAACTAAAACTGGAAACAGGTGGATAATGATCAAAATTAACAGAAGTAATGGCTATTTTTAAAAAATTAAAAAAAAAAGATTTTATGAAACCTCACTAGCTCTCATTATTATATTTAATACTTGTAAGCAATATTAGTCAAGCTTATTGTTAAGTTTCTAAATGAAGTCAAAGAAAATGTAAAGTGTTTTATAGATCACAGATTTAATGGTTACAATATGCCTATGATGAGAAGACCATGCTGTGAAGAGGTTAAAGGTGAGTTTATGTTCTTACCCTTCCATTACTAGGATTATGAGTATGGGCTAGTTACATAAGTTCTTAAGGTTTTGTATTTGTAATATGGCCATATCCTTAACATTCACCTCATGAATTTGTTTTGAAAATCAAATGTTCTCAGAGAGTACTTATAAATTGTTCAACGTGACAAATTTGAAATGTTCAACATATTTTAGCATTCTTAATGAAAATTAAGAGGTACATTGCAGAAGCTGTAGAGTATTTTTAACATTTGTATTGAATTTTATCTTTTTAAGTTTTATTGAGATATAATTGACATATAACATTGTGTCACTTTAAGGTGTACAACATGATTTGATACAAGCATACATTGTGAAATAATAACCACAAAAGGTTTAGTTAACACTTCTATTACCTCACATAGTTACCTTTGTATGTGTCTGTATTTGGTAAGAACATTTAAGATCTTCTCTCTTAGCACTGAACAATTTTTATTACAATTAAAAACCACTAAATAATTTCTCTATTTAATTATTTGCCAATAAGATTTTTTAAATTAAAAGTGAAGAGATGTAAAGAAATTTTTATTTATTTATAAATAGGTAGTTATCATAGTTGGCAGTTATCTCAAGGTTTAAGAGGATTGCGTTTTATAAAACAAGATCTATATGATCACTTTTGTTAAGTGTCTCAGAAGACACTGAAGATAATTTTGTGGACATTTATCAATAATTACACTAAAAATAAACCAGAGAATGATTTAGGATTTTGAAAATAAAATTAGGGAGAACAGAAACCAAAATAAAGTCCTATCTCTGCGTTAAACAATACTTGAACTAAACAAAATTAACCTAGTTTCTTGCTTCAAGAAACTCTGGCTCTTAGATATTGAAGACTGTGAACAAACTAAATAGCCTGTTTACTAAGAGTAATCATTGCTTATTCAATGTCCATGTATTGTTGTTCACACCAACCCAAAACTGAACTCTTCTCAATCTCAGCATTTGTCTACCTTGCAAGGCCTGCCTTAAAATTATTTAGCTCAGTCCCTAACACTGACCTAATACTCTGACCTAATTTCCTATTCTGAGACATTATTAACTCTAAGAGATATACTCTCTTGCTGCAATAGTCTAATAAGCTTAGCTTTGTTTTATCAAAAAAAACTTTTTAGTACACTTTTAGGGAGTTGATATAAATTTTTAAGACATCATTTATGGTATGTAGAGAGAAGAGTTGAATACCTTGTACCTTATATGTTCATGATAATAAAGACAGATCTATGGTTGTGAATCAGTAGGAAATGAAAACCATTAGAACTGTCCCCACCCTCCTGGAACTTAAACAAAAAGAAAATCCAATTAATTATCTTCTACAATATACTGACAATATATTATTCTACACTTGGTTTGCCGAGACCTGCTAGACTAACCTATCAGTCCCAAGAGGAGTCTTGGGAGGCGAAAGAAAAACACAAAGACGAAAGCTGGGATCGGAGGTCCACTGACTGATGATGACGAAGCGGTGGCATGGTTTTATTTTAGTCCACAACTTATATACAGCAACTCACCTTCTACATGAAAATGTGTATTGTCTGTCTTAAGTCTCAGACCTCCTCCCTGTCATACCCCCAAGCTAGTCACATGCAGCTTTCTGCGTATTTTCTCTTTAGGGATCAGTGGAGGCAAGATGCCTCCTGGACAGTCTTGCAGGATGTGAGGCCCTGCCTCTCACGTCTGGCTCTCCACATTGGTCCTCTATAGAAAAGCTGTTATTAAGATAGATCAACACTCCTTTCTATTATGTGCCCCTTTACTCTTGAACACTTACTTCTCTGCAACAGCATTTTGCTCCCTACTAAGACTATAGAGAAATATCTTAAACTGCCTTGGCTTCTACATCTAAGAAATTGAAATACTACTGATAATCTTACTGTGGTTTGAGAAGATTGGAAACAGAACTGCAATGCTGGTAAGAAAAGAGTAAATTGTTAAATTCTTGGATGGAGTTCTCACTTTTGTGGATAGGTGGATAATCACTTTGGATGAAGGTTCTGGAAAAGTACTTTGGAGGTATGATTGAACCAAGTGAAATCTTTTGTCCAGAAAGACATTGTTCCTGCAAATATCAGTAACTTGCTAACTTCTCTGCAGGAGAAAAAATCCTTGTGAGCACCGGGTATAGGTGCAGTGGATCAGAGAGAGAAGAGTGACATCATGCTGTGCTGCAATATGTCCTCGATATGACTGTTACACCTTAAATTACAGAATAAAATTCTTGTGGCTTTATCATTCTTATATAAAACTACTCCCCCAGGTTATAGATCTGCTGTTATATGAAATAACCTATTAATAGGAAAATTCCGTACATTCCATATCTCAAAACTGATGTCAGATGGAGGAGACTACCTACATGCATTTCTGAGTTTTGTATTGCTAGTCCATTCAAAAGTATTTACTAAATTACTATTATATTCTAGGTCTTATTACCATCCTTAAAGTGATGGCTTTTAATATTCCAATAGAAAAGCTATGTTTCAATAAATGGTACTCATATCATTTTATTTTATCTTTGCAAAGCTTCCATATGAAAAGCCTTGCCTTGGGATAAAAGTATCAAATTTTTAGTTGGCTTCCTAAAGAAAGATTAGAACTCTTACTTGGTGGGATTAGTGATTCCATCTCCCTTAACACTCACTCCACAACCGTCCTCCTAGCCTTTGATCACAATGTTAATTTATCATAAACTTATCTCTCATAATGAACCATCTGTCTAGATTTCTTCATCAGTAGTTGTTAAAATTAGGCAAGGATTTGTTAGTTTTTTGTTTTGTTTTCTTTTCTTTTTTTATTCACAGCCACATTAATGCACCCTAAAGTAATCAGTTTGTACTATGTGGCCTTTCATGCAGGCTGCACAGATTTGCAGCTTTTTTGGTTTATCTAGGCTCATGCCTGGGAGGCAGCTGTTAGGCATTTAGTTAATAAAATCTTCTTCCTTCAGGGAATTGTGCTTTGTTCATTCACAAAAAAACACATGTAGCCTACAGTTCAACACCATAAGCATTTTAAATCACTCTTCTTTTCCAGCTTCATCTTCTTCATTTTTTTTTTCTTTAATGAAGCCAGTTTCAGGATTTTGGTGGACAGGTTCTCTAAAGCTAGCTAATTCAAGCATGACAGAACTTGGTCACTGTGCTTCTTAATTTTCTAGAAAGCAGCAGGTTAAAACTTCATGTTTTATTTTTAAGATACAGCACATTGACTTCACTTGTTAGTCAGTAAATAATATTTGAGTACTAAAACTATTCAACTTTTAACCTATCTTTCGTTCAGTGCATTTATTTCATTTTTTTTTTTTTTATGGGGAATGATCTGATCTGTCTTTTTTCAAAAATGGAAGAACTGACAATATGAGATTAAACATTTTCTCATTTGATTGTGACCCTGCCAAAAGATCGTATCAATGAAAATTTACTCAAATACTTCATTAAAATTCATTCCCTAGATGAGCAAATGTAATTGCTGTGAAGTTGATACATAATTATTTAAATTATGGACATTTCTAGAAACAGGAACTTATGATGAAAGGCTTCTATTTACATTGGCTCATTCCATTATCTTGGATGTTACAATAAAAACCAATACTGGGTATTACTGCTATAGAGAAAGTGAATATAAAATTATAACTATATATCACCTTTAAAACAAAAAAGTTTTATTGAAAAATACCTGAAATGCCTTTTGACTCATTCCTATTGAAAAGCAGTTCAGTGTCTAAAAAAATAAAGTGTTCTTTATGAGGAGTTTAGATCAAATCTAAAACTATTACGACAAATTACCCTGATGTTTAACATAGTTTTTGACAACAGAAAATGTCAAATATACTTAAATAAAAACATATGCCAAAAAATAGTATATGTACACATCCCATAAACATAAGGAGAAGTATGAGACTTGGTTAATGTGAGTCATACAATCTGTATTAAATAGGAAGCAAGAGTGTAAAAATTACTATAAGAATTTGTAAAAATACAATAAAAAAGAGAGAGAATTGCATGTTTCTCAACACCATGAATGTCTCTGTTGTTCCATTCATATGGCATATTTTTCTTACTATGCAGGGAAATTGGGCGGTATGCTTTGACAGTACTTTGGTTATCTGGGAAAAAATAGATACTGAATCTCAGCAAATGGCTTTAACATTCATGAAAATTCAACACACTATAGAACTGGTGACATTCTGCTTTTAACTTGCCAAAAACACATTGGGTTGAGGTGATTTTTTGGTATTATTTTAATTGCAGATATTTTCTAGTTCATGACAATGTGAATAGAATTGTGAACATTATCTATTGGCATTGCGTAACTTTAGAAATGCTATCATGCTACTTTTTCATGTGTCCTATTTTTATTCTTTTATGTTTTTATTTTAACAATTAATTTTCTGTTACCAGGTGCAATAGAGTTTCTTAATTACTGTCTGTATTAATGCTTTATATTAGTGGTTATAGTAAAATAATTGGTTCACTCAAGAAACATGAGGGGAAGCCGGGATGGCTCAGTGGGTTAAGCACTCACTTTGCAGCACCGGGGACTGAGGATCGAATCCCGGCCCCGGCCCGTGCGGAACCATATGCTGAACTGGGGAGTGCCCCCAGTTCAGTTCTCTCTCTGTCTCTGTCTCTGTATCTCTCTCTCTCTCTCTCTCTCTCTTTGTCAATAAATAAATAAATAAATAAAAGAATGTCAGAATCTCTTTAAAAAAAGAAACATGAAACTACTCCCCCAAAATAAAAGGATAAACATGAAAAACAAGAGTGGTACATATCTCCATACACAAACAACAAAGGGGTCAAGAGAGGAGAGATTATGAAGGCACAACATCAAGAGGACTGTGGAAGTCATGGACTTATTTAGAAAGCAGGCAGAAAACAAAGATACCATCCACATGGTAGACCTTTTATGAAATTCATGGCAAACAGGGAAGTGGGAAATTTTTTGTCCCTTCAAGAAATAGCTCAGAAATAAGGTGTCTTCCTGAAACTCCATGTCTGTCGCTAATGATAATGGCCACTGGCTGCTAAAAGCTAAACTGGTTCCATAAAATGTAAGCTTAAAACCACAAAAGGTGACCAATAACAACCAGGCATATATTAGATTATTTTACTACCTAGATTTCAAAATTCTTAATTTAGTATCAGAAATGATTCTTTCTTTCTAAATTTTCATGAGTACTTAAGGTATGTTGGGCCATATCAAAAGTTTAATGTAGATCAAAAGGTAAAAATTATCTGGGTCATGTTCTGCTACCAGAAAGCAACAAAACTTAAAATTTATAATAAAAGAATAAAGAAAATTACAATATTTAAAAGTAATAAAATTTTCCTGGATAGATGTTATCAACTTAAGGAATAAATATTGTGTACACTTTTTTGTAGTATTTGAATCTTATTTCTGATTTTATTTTTTGTTATCTCCTCAAGCTCATCTTCCACATTGTTTAGTAGCTTTTCTATTGTGTTGACTTAATACTTGGCTGGTTCTGATGAATTCTTAATTGTGTATTTATATTTAAAATATAAATTTTATATAAATAATGTCTATGATAGACTGTAGAGAATAAAATAAGCAAAAAGAACAACAAAGAAGACACATATTCCTATGCCTACAAGTAACTATTTTAACCACTGATGATGTGCTTGTATATACTAGTCAGTTGTACATATATCCTTGGACATAAATTTTTCCATTGTAGCATGTGTATTACTTTGTAACTTTATTTTTAATTTTAATACCCTACTGTTAGTCTTCTCAAGTAATTTAATATCTTCAAAAAAAAAATTTCAAGGGGATTCTGGGATAGCTTAGCAGGTTGAGCGCTGGTCTTGCAGCACCAGGTATAGGATCAAAGCCCAGCCCCAGCCCGTGTGGAACCGTGTGCTGAGCTGGGCTGTGCCCTCCAATTCAGTTCTCACTGGGGTGAGCTTCCCATGTGGGAGGGCCCCAGTTTGGATCCTGCCCCTGGAGTGATTCCCATGTAGGAAGCCACCAGCTCAGGGTGGCATGCCTCCCATGTGGGAGTCCCCCTGGCCCAGTTTCTGCCTGTCTCAGCCCCACACCCACCTGTGGGACAAAACTACAGGGATACCTTCGAATCTGAATGCCCCAACACTCGAACAACTTGGAATCCAAACAAAAAAATCAAGCAAATTTTGCCTCAGAATCCGAACACTGCTTCGGAATCCAAACGCCAACACATTGCTCAAGTGGGATGTAGTGACTGTACGGACCATAGCTTTATCCAAACTCCCACTTGAATGTTTTAGAACTCAAACAGGGTTCTGGGACGGATTAAGTTCAAATTCCAAGGTATCACTGTATATCAAATACTAATGTACAACTATGAAGACTGCTCTGGGCTCTCCCCCTTCTCTCTATCTGTCCGTCTGTCTGTGTCTTTCTCTTGAAAACAACAAAAAAAATCTCTATTAATTCGTGAGAATTATTGTAAAGTTCTACAACAACTTACCGATCTAGTTCACTATGTTTGATATTTGGGTATTGGAAGAAGCTATTATTGTTGTTGTTATTTTGGTTCATTTATTTGAGAATGTAACAAGCAGATTCAGTGACTTTTTTAGCAGAGTTTGTAATTCTAAAATTGCCTTTCTTGATATTTCAGAAAATTGTAGGTGGTTTGCCTGGGTTATGTAAGTATTTTTATTTCTCAAATTGGAGAATGTATAAGAAACATTCATAATTGCCATTTTGACAATATTGTCAATAGTTCTAGTGATAGCACATTTGATAAGAAAACTGAAATAATGAAATAGGGGATTACATGGTCTGTAGTTGCAAAAAAAAGCTATGCATGTTCTTTAATCTTGTTCCCCTCTTCCTATTTATTCTAACATCATTTTATAATTTTATAATATATTATATTTGTCTTTTGTTGGCTGAAGTGTGCAGTGTTTAAGTCTTTTTTATCTTTTAATTTTTAATCACTTCAGTTAAGTTGGCAGCTTGAAATGATTTTTTGACATGGAGGTCCTGTGATATTAATCAATGTCTTTATCTCCAGGTTCAGCTTTTGTTATTTATTAGCTCCAAGGTTACTTCAAATGCTTGCCCTAGATCCCAACATCTAAGCGACAATATTCAAATCCTTCCCTCTACTATTAAATAAAGACAGCCTTAAATTAAAATCTCTTCACTTGTTATCAAATGGTTTCATAATACATTAACTACTATCAGAAACATGGTCTTCTCTAATAATATTTGTTTGAATAGTTGTCCCTCATATCTTGTCTTTGACAGTTTCATTATAAAATTGCCAAGGGATTTAGAGAATGTTGAAAAATAATGGCAGACTTTAGTCCTAATTTATTCATTAACCAACAAGCATGTGTTACAGTCAATGGTGTATCAGCAACCAGGCTTGGCATTAGGAGTTCAAAGATGTAATATACAGTCATGTACTTGTTAATGACAGGGATACATTCTGAAAAATGATTCATTAAGCAATTTCCTCATTGTCTGAACATCATAGAGTGTATTTATACAAACCTAGGTGGTATACCTACTACATACGTAGGCTATACGGTATGTGTACACCATTGCTCCTAGGCTACTAACCTGTACAGCTTGTTACTGCACTAAATACTACATGCAATTGCAACACAACAGTTAATATTTGTATTCCTAAAAATATCTCCATATAAGCAATAAATAGTAAAAATATATTATAAAAGAAAAAAAATAATAAGTGTGCCTGTATAAGTGCACTTCCCATGAACGAACCTTCCAGGACTGGAAGTTGCTCTGGGTGTCAGTGAGTGAGTGTGAAGCCTGAAGACATTACCATATATGACTGCAGACTTTACTGACACTATACACTTAGGCTACTCTAAATTTATAAAACATTTTTTTCTTTCTCAATAATAAGTTAACTTTAGGTTACTGTAACTTTATAATCTTATGAGCTCACCATCGTAAGATGAGGCTTCTCATTGATCAAAACATCATACGATGCATGTTTATATGTGTTGCCTGGCATCAAACAGTTTGACATTTTGGCTGTAGACAGGCAATTACAATCACAATGCACTTTGATAGTTGTTTTATAATTTGCTGGTGGTTGGAATATGCCACCTAGGACCTCATCCTCATCCGCTATTTATTATACTAGCTATATCAAGTAGGGCAAATTGATTTGCCTGTTAGTGGTCAAATATATAAAATGGAAATGATCACTGCACATAACCCATGGAGGGTGAGATGACATTCTTTTTTATATTTATCTATCTATCTATCTATCTATCTATCTATCTATCTATCTCTCTATTTATTGTTAAATTTAATTGGGTGACATTGGTTGGTAACAATCAGACAGTTTCCCAATGGACAACTCCACATCACATCACCCATGCATCGCATTATGTGCCCAGCTCCCAGAATCAGGTCCCCCTCCAACCCCATATATCTGGTGCCCACTCCCCACTTCTCACACAACTCTCCCTCCCCCCTCCTCCCTCCTCTCCAGGTAAACACCAAACCATTGA
>PVKE010008164.1:8470-48600 GCA_004027555.1 Craseonycteris thonglongyai | reverse complement strand
CTCATGTTTTAAAACTAATATATTTTAACAAAATGACTTCATATTGCTATGCATAAAGTCATACTTATTAAGAATTCATTTTACTGTATGTAAATCTGTATAAGTTTTTTCTTTTTTCTTTTCTTTCTGTAAAGGTGAACAGCCATATACCAGGAATAGGATACCAGATTTTTGGAAATGCAATCTCTCTAATCTTAGGTTTAACTCCGTTTGTTTTCCGGCTCTCCCAAGCTACAGACTTGGAACAACTCACAGCACATTCTGCTTCAGAACTTTATGTGATTGCATTTGGTTCTAATGAAGATGTCATAGTTCTCTCTATGGTTATTATAAGTTTTGTGGTTCGTGTGTCTCTTGTGTGGATTTTCTTTTTTTTGCTCTGTGTAGCAGAAAGAACTTATAAACAGGTGGGTATAATACAGACTTCTGAATAGAGATATTTTATTATTTTCTTAATATTCAACGTACCCGTATTTTCCGGCGTATAAGACGACCCCCTAATTTTACAGTTAAAACATAGGTTTAGGCCTATATTTGCTGTATAAGACCACCCCCCACTTCCGAGGCTGTAGTCTTATACAGCGAATATAGGCCTAAACCTATGTTTTAACTGTAAAATTAGGGGGTCGTCTTATATGCCCGGTCGTCTTATATGCCGGAAAATACGGTATTCCTGAAGTAGTCAGTATTTCATTTTGACCTGCTGATTATTTTTCTGTTTTGTTCTTGTAGTACTTAACCAAATAAAATCATAGCAATCCATATTTTGTTGATTGTCAATCTGTGGTAATCTACTTGAAGATTAATCCTTACCTTTATCTTTTTTAGCGATTACTTTTTGCAAAACTCTTTGGCCATTTAACATCAGCAAGGAGGGCTCGAAAATCTGAGGTTCCTCATTTCCGGTTGAAGAAAGTACAGAATATAAAAATGTGGCTATCTCTCCGGTCCTATCTTAAGGTAGAATGATAGTGATAAAAGTACTCTTACTGTGCTGACTCCTTCTCAGAATTCCAATTTTTGACAATATGTATGTATGGCTACATGTATAGTCACATAAGTAAGTACTTCACATGGTACTGTGTGACCATACTTGCCATTCTTTTTCGTCCATACACAGAAATCCAAAATAAATGTTTAACTGGTTCTTTACAGCTGAAGTCTGAAAGACAAGTGCATTTGAGGTAAATGATTCAAGATCAAATTGCCCTAAATTTATCTTTGTTCATAATGCTCACCAGTTTTTTATTAAAAAGCTAAAGATTTTGTTTCTACCTTAGAATGGTTATCAAAAGCCAGCAGAGGGAGCCCATTGCTTAAAAAAGAATTAAAAAATAATTTTTCATCAGTAAATCCCCTCGTTGAAGTAGCCTATTACTACTTAAAAATATTAGATGGCAATTCTAAACCATTTTTTTCATACTTTTAATATTTTATAACTTTTCTAATTATGCAAATACTATTAAAAAAAAAACTCAAGAGGGATTTGGGAAACATCTGTATTAGTTTTAGGACAATACTTCTGAGGATTATTTCTTTGTTGCATTAGGTAGTGATGAATTTCATTTTGTATGGAGTAATCATGACTTAATAAAGTTGACCCAAAGACCAAATATCCTCTAGTATACCTACATCTTTAAATGTTTTTTATTTTGAAGTAGCAGTGAAAGAAGTGAAAAAAAGTTTGCACTATTTGCCTACCCTTGTATTTTAAAAAATCATTATTCTGTTTATTTATTTAACTTGTTATTCAACTAACTGAATCTCTATTGTGAAATGTTACAAATATGTGTAGATTAGTTTTTCTCACTGACATTTCTGTTGTATAGATGGATGAATATGTCTTCATTCCATGGCTTAGTGAGAAGCCAACCCAAATTTCCCTTTATTATCAACCCTAAGTAGGTTTTGCATTCTTTTATACATTGATTTGTCATCCAGTGTACATGAGATCAAAGTCCTTACCCTTAGGAGCTTACATTTCAGTAAGTGAAACATTTAACTCCAGACCTAGGAGTTATCCTTGGAATTTACCTTTTCATGCATTTCTAACATCCAGTTTATCACCAGTTTCCACCCTTTTTGATTCCAAAATATGTCTTGAATTCATTTACTTTCATTTGTTTTTATTTCCACCACCTTAATTGAAACCAATCATCTGTATTGGGCTGCTTCAGTTGCTTATTAATTGGCCTTCCAACACTCCTATTTCTTCCTTCTAGTACTTTCTTAAATCTGCTACCAGAGATCTTTTTTAAAATGTAGATTTGACCACATCATTCTTAAAACTTTTGGAGGTTCTTAGGATAAAGAACAGAATCTTAACAGGGCTTATAATGCCTTTCATGACGTAGCTCCTGCCAATAGTCTTGTCTTTTTTGTCTCATTTCGAAACATTTTCCTCCCTGCATTTCAGCCTCACTAGAATGCTTCAGTTCTTCGAGTGTACTATGATCTCGCCCCTGCACCTTAGTTTAGTGTAAATATCACCCCCTTAGGGAGATCTTTCAGGCCCAGACAATCTTGTATTCAGGAGTTAGGATTGTGGGCCTGGGAAAATCTCTCTAAGGAAGTGATATTTACATCAAACTCCCTTCTGATTTTCTCAAAGCATCCTGTGGTTTTCCCTCATAGCACACTCATCACAACTTACCACATATATCTATGATTATGAAATTGATATATACCACCATACTAGTTCCTGTGTAAGTAGGGACCATGTCTGTTTTGTGTTTCTAGCACCTAGCACAGTGCCTCATTCTGAGCAGGTGCTTAAGAAATATTGGTCAAATGAATGATTAGTGTTTCACAAAATGAAATATTTGGAAGTTATGCTAAGAATTCTAGGCTATATATTTACCATTTTCGCTGTGTTATAAATTCTGAGGAAATAGTAACACTTTATAATTAAAATTTATTTGATAAATTCGGCATGTTTTCAGCATTATAAGTTATGATCAATCTGCAGTAATGGATCAGCGCCTTAATTGAAAGCATGGAATTAGCTGCTAATCACTGAATATATTTTAAATGTTTTCTCTTTTTTCCCCCAGCGTCGAGGACCTCAGCGATCAGTTGATGTAATAGTTTCATCTGCTTTCTTGTTGACTATCTCAGTTGTATTTATCTGCTGTGCCCAGGTGAGTTAAATTGTTCTGTGTAAAATTTAGATAATCAGATCTATAAATGTTCAGTCTCAGAAGGCTTTCTAATAAGCAATAAAAATAATAATAGAAGTAAGCATAGTTACTCAATTTGGAAATTGACTTTTTGCAATTAATTATTTTTTTCAGTGCAATAAATAAATACACCTTGTTCATCTCTATTCACAACAGGGGCTAGCATATTCTCTGATGTCTATTGATTGGACATATAATAATTAGTTTTTGTCTACAGTTCACCTGGTTATCCTTCTTTCCAAAACAAACTTATAAATGACTATAGTTATGAAATTGTTTCAGACTATTTTTCATAAATCTGCTTTATTCATGCTTAATATTAATTATTTTATATCTGAATTATCACTGACAGAGCATGACTGGCTCATGCTCTGTAAAAGAATTTTCATTGATCAAGATTAGTCAAGAAACACAAAAGTATCTCAGGATATACTGTGCTGTAAAGTTTAAACTTTCATTTCAAATAATATGACATACCAGATTACCCAAAAATTCTTCTGCCTAAAGTATCAGAAAATGCTGGAAAAATAAAACCTAGCTTTTTAATATCCATATATGAGCTTTTTTGTTTTTTAAAGATTTATTTTATTGTTTTGACAGAGAGACAAAGAAAAGGAGGAGGGCCCAGAGCAGTCTTCATAATTGCACGTCATCAGTTTTCTACATAGTTTCATTTCACACAGGTGGACAGGGGGCCATACAGGGCAGGAACCAGGTATGGGCTTCCCGCATGGGAGGCATGCCCCCATGAGCTGGGTGCTGAACCAGGGACCTCCCACATGGGAAGCTCACCCCAGCAAGAACCGAACTGGGGGCCACACCCCAGTTCAGCATATGGGTCTACACAGGCCAGGGCTGGGATTTGATCCTCAGACCCCAGGAGCTGCAAAGCGAGTGCTCAACCCACTGAGCCATCCCAGCATCCCCTATATCTGAGCTTTTTATATGCATACCGTATACATATCTGAGTTTATAAGATAGTAAGGGGCCAAAATAAAGATGAAACTGAAAAACAGAGCAATTATATGAGGGCTGTCTGAAAAATAGCCATAAATGCCTCTATTTTTCATATTACATGGCTGGATACTTTCCAGAAAGTCCCCATATATGTTAATGCTATAACAGCCCTTGGGGAAGCCGGGGTGGCTCAGTGGGTTAAGCGCTCACTTTGCAGCATCGGGGACCGGGGATCAAATCCCGGCCCCGGCCCGTGCAGAACCATATGCTGAACTGGGAGCTCCCCCAGTTCAGTTCTCTCTCTGTCTCTGTCTCTGTATCTCTCTCTCTCTCTCTCTGTCAAAAATAACTAACTAAATAAAAATAAATTTATAACAGCCCTAGAATAAGGAGATGAGGTATATAATCAATCTTAGTATCCTGGAAACTTGAGATTTTATGCCCACTTGAGGACAGAAGATGAGGCCTCAACCTGCATACATTCTTATACATGCTTACACCCTAAGGCCAGAACCCTAAAGGCCTATAATCTCAGTGAAAAGGTGGAATAAGAAAAACAGTCTGCCTACCAGCATTGGAAGACAATAAGGAAGCTTGTCGGACTCTATCTGGACTCTGGCAAAGGAGATGGGGAAAAAATCTCTCCTGAGAATATATAACTGTAGGTCTGCCTTTATTATAGGTTCAAGGCCAAATGTATATTATAGATCTTGTCCTATAACCCTATGTCAAGAAGTTAATTTTAAAAGTGGTCCTAGGCTAAGGTGACCAGATTTTAACATTGGTAAAGTGGGACACCATTGACCACGGGGGAGGGGGTTCTTGATTAAAAATTTGGTCTATCTCTCGCCGTTCCCTAGCTTGTCGTGCATTCTTTCCAAAAATCGGGACTTTTTTAAAACGCTGTGGGACACGCGACAAATAGTTAAAAATCGGGACTGTCCCGCCAAAAGCGGGACGTCTGGTCACCCTCTCCTAGGCTCCTGGATACCTGGTGGAAGTAAGACCGAGACTATTCTGCGGTATATGATTTCAGTCTAGTCCTCTCAAGATTTTCACAAATAAAGCCTCTTCAGATTTCAAAATACCTGAAGACATGAACCAACATAAGTGGTTCAACTGATAATAAACAGCAGGATTAGATCTCTAGTTACTTCAGATAATAGACTGATCAGATAGAAACTATGTTTTAATTGATTAAAGACATAGATAACACCATTAAAAAAAATAACAGAACCAAACAGTACTTCAGAGAAATGAAAAATACGAACATTGACATTAATAACACAACAAATAGCAGATTGAAGATAGCTAAAAATTGTGAACTGGGATATGGAAAAAATTATCAAGAATATAGGACAAAGATAAAGAGATGGAAATATGAAAAGGAGATTGAACTGATAGGTAATCCAACATACAAGGGCTGTCTAGAAAGTATATAACCATGTCGTATGAAAAACAGAGACAAAAATTTATGGCTGGATTTTTTCCAGGCAGCCCTCATGTATCTAATAGGAATTCTAGGTGGAAAGAAGAGGGAAAACAATATATGGAGAGAATGGCCTTGAGTTTTTTCTGAATTGCTGAAAAGCATTAATTTTCAGATTTAGGAAGCACAATAAGAATAAGAAGCAGCTATAAAAATAAATCCACACTTAGACACATTCTTATTACATCTCAGTCTCTTCTTCAGGCTTTATTTAATTTCCATATTCCTGAAGTACATCCCATAGTTCTTCTGTCTCTTATAAACATAAAATCTATCTTTTGTGGGGAAGCTGGGATGGCTTAGCAGGTTAAGTGCCTCCTTTGCAGCCCCAGGGACCAAGGATTGAATCCTGGTCCTGGCCCATGAGGACCCATAGGCATGCTTCCCATGCGGGAGGCCCCCAGCCCAGTTCCCATGCTGTGTAGCTCGTGCCCACCTATGTGGAAAGAAACCATGCTGGAAAACAAACATAACATACAACTATGGAGACTGCTCTGGGCCCTACCCCTTCTCTCTCTGTCTCTCTCTGTTTCTGTCAAAAACATTAAAATAAATCTTTTTAAAATCTATCTATTGCTATAACAAAAGACACGTGAAATGTAAAATTGGAAGGTTTTGACTGTAAAAGAACAGAAAAAGATATTGTAAGAAAGTACTACCCAAGAGACAGCTGGTAAACATTAATAGCAGATGAAGTAGACTGTAATACTCCAAGAAGCCTGACAAAAATTTAAAAAAGATATAAAAACTCCAAACTTGTATGTATGTAATCATATAATTTTAAATATATTTGTATATAGCCAAAATCAATAGCATTATAGTAAGAAATTGACAAAATACCACATTGTGAGGTTTCAATACATTAATTTTAGTAATTGATAGATTAAGCAGACTAAAAGTATAATGAAGGTATGTATCTAAACAAGAGAGTCAAAATTTTATTCTATAATGGGATATTCTTTTCAGGCAGCAGTACAGTTATAAAACTTTCCCATGTACTAGCCCACAGAGTACTTCTCAATTGATGTAGACCACTTGATCCAGCTGTAATGCATTTAAAGTAGGAAACAGGAACAGCAATATAAAACTTCATATATTTGGAAATTTTAAAACATAGATAACAAATATTTAGAAAGAAAAAGCACAATATTAAACTGAATTACTAGCAGAGTTGAAGATTTTTATTTTTAAAGAATACCAGTATAAGTTACTTTATGTCATTAAAGGTGAAAGCGTAGGTGGACAGTTTCATGGAAATGCATCTTATTAAAATTGTCTCAAAAAATAATTGAAAACCTGAGGAGACATATAACCATAAAGCAATATTGATTCAGTAGTTTAAAAATCTGCCACCATCTGGTTTTATAGGTGAATTCTGCTAAATATTCAAATAGGTAGTCCTAATCCTATACCATGTATCTGGAGAATAGAAAAACAGGCTATATTCCTCCAACTTATTTTATGTAGCTAATGTAACCTTGCTACCAACACAATCAAGATAGTTTATACCTGGAATGCAAATATTCTCAACTTTAGAAAAACCTTTAATCTCATTTGCGCTCCCTTAGTTCTAAAGGAGGAAGCATCTAATCATCTCAATAGATGCAGAAAAGAATTGGTAACTTTCAGTGGAGATTTATAATACAATGACTAGAAAGTACTGCTTTTCCTTAATCTGATAAAGTATATCTTTAGAAATAATGGAGTAAACATTATACATATGATATTTATAATCTTAGAGATATTAAATTTAAAATCAGAAATAAGACAGTTACCCTTTCTACCACATCTAGTCAGCATTTTAATAGAAGATGCTAACCAGTGAAGACAGGAAAAAGAAGGTAAAGATCAACAAAAGTGAGGGGAAGCTGGGATGGCTCATCTGGTTAAACGCTCACTATGCAGCTCCGGAGTCTGAGGATCAAGTCCTGGCCCCAGCCCATGCAGACACAAGTGCTGAACTGGGGTGTGCGTCCCATGTGGGAGGCCCCCAGCTCGGGTCTCACTGGGGCGAGCTATCCATATCAGAAGCCCCCAGTTTGCTCCCAGCTTGAGGGGTCATACCTTCCATGCGGGACACTCCTGGCCTTTTCCCACCCTGTGCAGCCCCTGCCCACCTGTGTGGAACAAAACCATGTCGAAAATTGATGACGTACAACTATAGAGATTGCTCTGTGCCCTCCCATCTCCCTCTGTCTCTGTCCAAAACAATAAAATAAATCTTTAAAATAAAAAAGATCAACAGAAGTGGATATAACATCAACAATTTTACTCTACCTATAAAACAGAGATCAACAAACTTCCTCTGTAAAAGGCCAAATAGTAAATGTTTTAAACTTTTGCCCGACACCCGTAGTCCTTCATATATTATTATTCTCCCACACCCCTCAAAATTTTAAGTACTACAAAAGACACCATAATGACAAATTGGAATCTGGGAAAAGATATTGACAAAATATGTGACTTAAATAGCATTGTATCAAACTCTACAAATCAATAAGAAAAACAACCTTTTCTTATAGGAAAATTAGATATGTGATAGGAAAATGTAACGAACAAAAGAGGAAACCCAGTGACCAATAAGCATATGAGATGTATTCATACTCCTTTAGTAATCAGGAAAAGTAAAATAAAAACTAAGATTATTTACACCAGCAGAGTGTCAGGTATTAAAGAAGTTTGATAATACCAAGTGTGGACAAAAATAAGGACAAAGGTAATTCTTAACATTGTTGAGAGTATAAATTGGTACAACTATTTTAGAGAGAAATTTATAACATCTAAATAAGTTGAGTATGTGAATATCCAAGGACCCAGCAATTTTATTCCTAGATTATTAACTCCTAGAGAGTCTTACATGTGTGCAGAGATGTGTGAAAGGATGTTTATTACAGCATTGTTTATGAGGAAAATTGGCAACAAAAAAATGGTAATGGACAGAGGAGGCCAATGTATTGTTGTTTCTTTTACTGTAATACCTTACAGGAGATAGAATGAATGAATTTGAGCCTTATGTATCAAAATGGATAAATCTTGAAAACAAAATTCAGTGGAATAAAAAAGCAAATAGAAGAATGATGTGGACAATATAATAACATTTTTATAAATTCTAAAATACTTGTAAAATAATGTAGTTTAAGGATGTATATGTAGACAAACTATAAAAACTGCATGGAAAAAAATTTATTACTCTTACAGAAGAAATGGGGAAACAGGGGAATAATGATTAAGGAAAAGTTTTGGGGAAGCCGGGATGGCTCAGTGGGTAAAGCACTCACTTTGCAGCCCTGGGGACCAAGGATCGAATCCCGTCCCAGGCCCATCTGGACCTATATGCTGAACTGGGGTGTGCCTCCTATGCAGGAGCCCCCCCAGTTTGGTTCACACACACACACACACACACACACACCCCACACCGGTTAGGCCCTGGCTAGAGGGGGTGTGCCTCCCATGCAGGAGGCCCCCAGCCCAGTTCCTACCCTGTGCTGCCCCCACCCACTTGTGTGAAACAAAACCATGTCGAACACTGATGACATACAATTATGGAGACTGTTCTGGGCCCTCCCCCTTCTCTCTGTCTCTCTCTATCTCTGTTTCTGACTGTCAAAAACAATTTAAAAAAGTTTAAAGGGCTTAAACTGGATCCTTAATCTTTTATTTTTTAATCTGAAAGAAATGTTGTAAGATATTAGTATTTGACAGAAATGGGTAGAAGCCCCATGGGACTTGATTACATTATACTCTGTACTTTTTATGTGCTTGAAATATTTCATAATAAATGTGAAATGTTTATAAAATGTAATACGCCATTTGTGGTCAATCTGTATGAATTAAAATGTTATTTTCTGTTTAAAAGAATTTGAATCACATTACGTCTTCATATTGCCTTTTCCAACACTTTTAGTTGCTTCATGTGCATGAGATCTTCCTTGATTGTCACTACAATTGGGAACTGGTAATCTGGTGCATCTCGTTAACACTTTTTCTCCTAAGATTTGTTACCCTTGGATCAGAAACAAGTAAAAAATATAGCAATACCTCAATATTACTAACAGAACAGGTGAGAATATATGTTTATTATATTATAAATTAATGTCTGTAGTCTACATATGAAACAAATGTGTTTTCATTTACTTCAGGTTTTTGAGGAGCCTGTGTTACTAGATTAACCCCTTGATATACAAAGACATCTCAGATATGTCATGTGTTTCTTAAGCCATTGTAAGCATTGACATCTCTGAGACCCGGGCATATTTAATTTGCTTTGAGTGCAGTTATAATGCAAATATCTTCAAGAAATAATTATATATATTCATTGTTAAAGTGTGAACTATAGAAATAATCCCTTTAAGATGTGTGTTTTGAATTTGTATGAAAGTGATGTGAAAGCCAAATGGTATTTGAGTGAAAACAACAAGAACTGATATTCAATAAATTTACAACAGAAGATTCAAATTCAAGTGAAAACAGCCCCATCTAATGTAATGTTTGTAAATATGCAAGACCTATATCTATATCAAGCAGTGATGATTGTGATTCAGGAGATGAAGAATGGAACTGAGAAGAAAAAGAAAATATTCCAAATATAAAACCATTTACCCAAATTACTGGTATAAACACTTTAGTTTCATGAAGATTAGAAGCAAATTCTATACCTCTTTGTCTTTTGAAACAAGTGCTAATTGTAAGTGATGATTTTTTTGAAATGATAACTGTAGAAACAGATAGGTATGCAAGTCGAAAGATAAAGAACCAGAACTCAAAAAAGGATGATGAGTGATTTCCAGTAACAAATGATGAAATGAAAGCATATCTTCCAGTATGTATAATAAAGTCATAAGTACAAAAATCTAAAATAGATACGTACTAGTCAAAAAGAGCAATGTTAGAGACACCGATATTTTCAAAAACTGCCTCGCAACTGTGGGTAATGAAACTATGTAAAGAAGACAGAATACAAAAAATGCAAAGTATAGTCAACAATTTGAATAATAAGTTTGAACAATTATACATTCCAGATACAGATGTCTCCCCAGAGGAGTCACTGATGAAATTCAAAGGACAGCTGGGTATCTACAATTTATAGCTACCAAACGTGTCAGATTCGGAATCAAATTTTACAAGTTATGTGAATCCAATACTGGATATTGTACATGCAGATATTAAGTTGAAAAATACTGTATTTTTCTTTGTATATGATGATACTTTTGTCTGAAATTGTTAGACCAAAAATTGGGGGTTGTCTTATACACAGGTATAACCTGTGTATTGACTTCGTAATTTTGGGTTAGAAAAGTATGGGTCATCTAATACATGGGGACTTCTTATACACAGGAAAATGCGGTAAATAGTATTTTTTGCTCACATAAAATTTCATTTAATTTGTATGTCAAGGGGTTAAGACCGTTTGTGTTATCAAGAAAAACTTGAATTTTGATAGGACACACACACCTTTCTTCAATATACCTGCCTTGATGCATATTTCAAATCTTAATCTACTGTTTTTATGTCTCATTGTCATTTGACAAGAAGTACCATTTGTAGACATGATAGATTTTAAACCATTAGTGGAATATATTTGCTTTTCAGTATAGCAGAGCCATATTTGAATAAGTATGAATTTTTATTCAACGGAAAGGATAAAGCATAATAATATTGATTGTTAACTTTCTTTTGTATGAATTTACTATTTTCCTTACCATTTCATAGGAATTATTCAAAGAAACTTACTACCAATGAACTTGATTGAGTATTTTTGTCAGGGATAGTTTGATTTTTAAAAAAGCAGTAACCTTGTCAAATGAGTTCAAAATGAATGGAAAGAGTAGCAAACAAACCAATTGATTTACTTTACTCTAGTTATTATGTATTCTTTAGGTTGATTTGGGCTCTGAAATTAGTGTTTAACCTTTTAAATAATGACATCCAGTTGTCCTTTCTTGTATCAGTTTTTAATTATATTTGAAAAGTTTTAATAGTTATTTTCTTAAAAAATAATACAAGTTTATTGTAGGAAATTTGGAATATACAGTAAAATGTAAAGAATATTAATATCCCATGTAGTCTCATAACCAACTACCATAGATATTTTAGTGACTATTTTCCATTGCATTTAAAAAATGAGTAGCTGTTATAATTTTAAATATTTTTAATTATTTACTTTTTTTTTAATAAAAGATAAACCTATACTTGAAAATGGAGAAGAAACCTAATAAAAAAGAGGAACTGACACTAGTGAATAATGTTTTAAAACTGGCTACTAAACTGCTAAAGGTAAAAATAAGATTGAAAATGGATGTAATATAGAATATGCTGTTCTGACATTATATCTTAGTCTTTTGTTTATAGATCATACTTTGTATTTGGTTTTCATGATTATCCACATTGTTTCCTAATTATATTTGAGACATTTATGTAACTGACATTTTACTTCTCATTGCAAAACTAATAAAGTAATCCAAATTCCTTCATTTTGAAATTTTAATTACTTGAACTTTTAAGACTTTTAATAATAATAAATGTTTAAAGTATTATAGACTTTGTCATCTTTGGAAATTTTTGCCTCCTAGAACAAAATAGATTTCAAAAAAATTTTAATTTGGAAATTTTCATTTTTATAAATGTATTTCTTAGAACATTCTTCTGCTTGGCCTGAGTTAGCTTAAAAAGTAGTAATATATAACCATTATAATAGGAGGACTGTCTGGGAAGTATCCAGCCATGTAATATGAAAACTCGAGGCATTTATGGCTTAATATTTTCTGGACAGCCCTTGTATATTACCAATAAACATTTATATTTTAAAATCATTTTTAGCAGTAAAAAATATATAATTTTGATATATCTGATCTTATAATAACTACAGGTTATTTAATAAAATATTTTTTACTGCTTTGTAGTATTACTAATGCTTTCTTTTTTCTAAGAAAAATATTTTTTAAAATCTCAATTTCTGTAACAAATTAAATATAATTCTTAGATTTGTTTATAAGTGTTCCCAGAATGGTATGAAATTAATTGTGTCTCATTGTTATGGTTAATTCTGTAATCAACTAAAAAGTATTAATTGGGTATAGACTGCACCTCACAGTATATTAGGCATTGAAAGGATTCAGAAGAGGAGGGTGGGTTTGTTTGATACAGACATATTGAATATCTTCAGAGTGTAGGCACAATGCTAGACAGGAGGAGGCTATAAAGATGAGATTTAAGAGCAACTTCTGTCTCAGTAGAGAAAAATATAAAAGTGAAATATAAAGCACAACAGCATGATCCTTTTTGATCATAGCTTTCTAGTCAGAAACCTGGGACTTAATATAGATTTCTCCTGCTCTTACTCTTCACAGCCAAGAAATTCTTAGGGACATTGATTCAGCCCCTCAAATATCTTCCAGTTCATCCCTTCTTCCCTGTCAATACTGCCCTAAGTCAGACCCTCATCTCTCACTTAAGGTTTTGATGAACTAAACTCTTAAGGCATTCCTGCCTCTGGTCTCATTGTTCTCTCATCCATCTTCCACATTGCTGACCCAGTTATCTTTCTCACATGCACATATGATGTACTATTTCCCTAATTAAATTCCTTTGGTGCCAGTCTGTCAATACAGTCTGCCTATAGAATGACCCTTACATAAGTAGCCAGTTTTATAAATTTGAAGTACTTTTTTCCTTGCACTTGGTCTCTAATAATGCTGAGCAAACTCTAGCAATCAAAAGTGCCATTTTCTTGTGTGTCTTGATGGAATACCTACTCTCCCCTGGCCACTAAGTTTTAGGAGCATCTTCCTCTGTGACCCATTCCTTTTATACATACATACCTCATTTACGGGACTCTTACAGTTGAATTATTTACGTGTCTATTAGACTGTAAGGTCCTTCAGCGCAGAATCTGAGTCTTAACTTCCCAGAGCCAGTGCAGGGCCTAGCATATAATAGAAGTATAAATATCTGAATCAGTCAATTAATTAATTAATCCATGTATTCAAAAATCGACTGTCTCAAGTTGCTAGGATAGCTCAGTAGGTCGAGCACTTACCTTGCAACCGTGAGGTCTGGGGATGGAATCCCGGCCCCAGCCTGTGGAAACCTATATGCCAGACTGCATGCAACTGGTAACTGCCAGAATGGCAGTGGACATTCTCACTTCCCAAGTGGGAGGCCCCAGTTTGGTTCCTGCCCTGTGCGACCTCGCATCTACCTGTGCGAAATGAAACTGTCACAACTAATGATGTACAACTATGGAGACTGCTCTGGGTCCTCCTCCCTTCTGTCTTTCACCTTCTCTCAAACAATAAAATAAATCTTTAAAAAAATTCCATTGTCTCAAAAGGGAGTCTTTACATGTGTATTAATATTGACAGAATATTGGCTAATTGAATTTTTAATTCTTCAGCAAAAAAACACTTTCCTCTTTTACTTTCTATTCTTACAACTAAAAATGTTTTCAAACCTCTTAGCTACTAGACCAATACAATACTAGTCGTTTGTTTGGGATAGAAGTTGGAGTTACAAATTTAGATGACAAAGTTATTTTTATTTTTATTTTGTTATTGTTCGACAGAGAGAAGGAGAGGGCCCAGAGCAGTCCCCACAGCTGTACACCATCAGTTTTGATATAGTTTCATTCCACACAGGTGGATGTGTGGCTGCGCGGGGCAGGAACTGAGCCGGAAGCCTTTGCATGGGAAGCACACCCCTGACAGGAACTGAACTGGGAGCCTCCCACATGGGAGGCACACCCTAGTTCAGCATCTGGGTCTGCACAGGCCAGGACCGGGACACAATTCCTGGACCCCAGGGTAGCAACATGACCATTCAACCCTCTGAGCCATCCTGGCATCTTCAGTTTTGTTTTGTTTTTTTAAATTGCAGTTGACATTCAATACTATATTAGTTTCAGATGTAAACATAGTGGCTAAACATTTACATAACTTACAAGGTGATCCCCCCAGTCCTAATACCTACCTGACACCATACACAGTTATCCCAGTGTTATTGATTGTTCTCTATGCTGTACTTTATATCCCTATGAGTATTTAGTAACTGCCAATTTGTATTTCTTAATCCCTTCACCTTTTTCAGCCATTTTCCCAACCCCCCTCCCCTCAGGCAACCACCAGTTGATTACTGAGTTCTTTTAAAGGATGTATCTTCTAAAAAAAATAATAAAACAACCCTAGGGTATATTTACTTATTTTAGGTTTAACCAAATTTAGCCTTCTAAAGCTTACCAAATTTAGCCTTCTAAAGCTTTCCAAATTTGTAATTGTTTTTTGAAACAGTATTATTTTTTTTTAATCCTCATTGTACAGCTCCCTGAAACCTGTGATAATTCTTGATGAATATGGGCTCATGGCTTTTTTCTCTCCTAGGAATTGGACAGTCCCTTTAGATTATACGGGCTTACAATGAACCCACTGCTTTACAACATCACCCAGGTTGTCATTCTGTCAGCCGTTTCTGGGGTTATCAGTGACCTACTTGGATTTAATTTAAAGGTGAGACCGTGCAGGCACTTTTTTATTACTTACTGTCCCATCACATATTTGTGATATTCATTTTACTCTAGCACTCTTGAGAGCCCACATGCACAGTAGTGGAATCATTTTTGTAATAATTGTATACAATTAGTAAAATAATTTCACATTTAATTACAAAGAATGATATATATTTTTGGTTTATAATACTGTTGAAATTCCTAATTTGTAACAGTATTCATTACAAGTAGGATTCTCATGTAGGATAAGTGGAGTTATTTATTTTACTCATATAGTCTGAATCTAATTTAGGTGATAAAAAATAAAAAGAAAAGCCTTATTTCTTTTTTTGACCAAAAATTATATTGTTTACCTATAACAATGTGTCCTCCAACATATATTCATCTGTTAGAGAATAAGGTATGCAATATCCATATTAAACAAGTAGTATATGTATATTGCCACTTCCCTATGAAATAAGTCAAGGAAAATACGATTTTTGCTTTATTTAAGGTGAATTCTTGAAAATTAAAGAGTGAAGGTGTTTAAAATAGTAGAACCTACACTTGTTTATGAATGAAATTTAGATAAAAAATAGCATTATGTAATATAATTTAATAAGTTGCAGTATTAAAACTGGCTCTAATGGTCACTACTTCTCTATTATTTTTTCACTAGCTGTGGAAGATTAAATCCTGACAATACAGAGAAAAGAAGATGTAGCCTCTTTTCCAGAATTAGAGTACCAACTAAGCTGCCTGCGAGCGGTCACTGGCTGCTTCAGGAGTCTCAGCTGGGAAACTGAAGTGTTTACATCAGACTGTCTTGTGCAATTCTTATATTTATTTTATTTGTTCACTGTTTTTTTTTTACATTTATTTTAGTCTTTATATTTTATTTTTAGCATTGATGTACTTAGTCATGATGAAAGGGTGATAAAACTGATATCCAGATACTTGAGATCCTGGTAATTGCTCGCAAATAGTTGACAAAACAACAAATTGTGGGAATAGAAGCCATTGCTAAGCACTGTTTCTCCATCGATGCCGTGAACTTGCCTTACTTGAGGAAAACTTCTTTAACTTTGGAATATTGCATTGGACTCTGCTAAATACATAAAGCATTTTCTTCAGTAATTCAAGATCCAGTCAGGGTGTCTCTTGAATTATTTTGGAACAATGCCAGGATCTAAACTGATTAAGCTGCAGTTAAACACCCTTCAGTATTAATATATATGGTATTACATAACAGGTCAACAAAGTGCTCTTTGATGATAAAACTTTTAATAGAGCAATAATTGTAAATGGTTACCATACTGTAAGATATTTTGATAAAAATTTACTAGTAATAATTGTATTTATTTGAAACACTGGGCTGTTTGCACAGCTCTAACTGTGCATGCTCAAAATGTGCACTTTTAAAAATTGTTACTGTTAATGGGTATCTTTATATGGGATATGTTATAGTGTACTAGGGCATGATATGGTATCCTTTTGAGTGAGGTATATGCTCATCTCACAAGTGAAGTGCCTATTGTTATTACTAAAGTACATTATGTTTACTCAAGTAAAATAATTTTCTCCCCATGGTACACTATAGTGTATGGTATTCAGACCACACTCAAATTAACAACTTACGAATAAGATTAAGAACCAATAAAGTATTCCTCTGATTGATCGTATAAAAGTACTATATATCCAAATTTTCAGAAAAGACAGCTTCAGCTTGCAAATTCTGTCCTCTAAACTGAATCTGGTACATCCTTCCCTACCCCCTCCAATTATATAAGGGCTATTTTAGATGCTTTTAACCTGGAAACTTCACCATCATCCACAAATAATTTGCCAAGTGTCCAAATGAGAACTTATCATGTTAGCATGTTAGATAAATAGGGCAAATATGATAGTATCTTACATTGGGCCTTGATTTTAAGTTGTTATATTTGTACAATCAATATTTTAGGAAATAAATAAAACAAGAAATGTTTTTGCCATTTTTTAAAAAAACTGGGCATCTAGTTTCTAAAACAAAGAATTTATTTGAAACAATTTAGAATTTTTTGGTGCAAGGTGTATGTATCATGTTGAATATCCTCACGTTTTTTTTTACCACATTTTAGGAAATTTAGAATAATTAATTGTAAATGATTTATTTGATTGGTGCAGTTCTAATCACCAAATCATAATCTTAAGATCAGGAATGTGTAGAGAACAAAGCCATGTCATAATATCACTTTGCTCCTACCATTCCTTTTGATCAGCCTCAATTCAGCCTCTATAGTATATAGTTCCTTTCCGTAGAAAACAACAAAAGCATTCTGTTTTATTTGCCTATGTTCTAATATGTATTTAATAATGACCAAAGTGCATTCTGAGTTTTTTCAAGGAATGTATTACTGGAGCTTTAAGAACATGCTTATTTTCTCATGTGAAAAATTAGGCTTTATCTGATATGTTTCTTCTTCCTCTATTGTCTAATGTTGAGGTTGTTTTTAGGAATTATATTTTATAAACTTTTTCAAAATAAGGTACATACCTATACAGAACTTACTGTTTTGCACAGAATATGTCAAATATATTTTGAGAAAAAATTAAGTGTGAGTTCTGTTAGAAATAAGAGATGAAGCTATTTTGTCTCTGTCACACACACAAACTTATTTCAGAATGGAGATATTTTTGAGAAAAGTAGCTGAGTATACTGATTTAGGAAAATACTTGTTTTGGATTGAAGTTCATTTTAACTTAGAGGTGGGATTTGACTTATTGAGTACCGTATACCTCTTTACAACTTATTAATAATATGTTGAAGTATTTCACTGATGTGGGCAGTAGTAAAATTCTAAAGGGAAAATGTTTTCATTTCAAGCAGTTTCAGAACATTAATGGAACTGTCTTCAAAGCAAAAAAAAATGACATTGCTGCCTTTAGAATACCATGAATGTAAGAAATTGAAAGAAATTGTAACATATCACATAATATTGAAAAGGCCGTTCAAAGATAGAATTGTGGCAGATGTTGTGTGTTAACTGTTTCTTTGCCACATGTGTTGTATTTGAAAGTTGGAACAACAAGTTTAAAATAAAACATTCTGTGACTGACAGTTAAATTAAATTGGAGTGTTTTGTTTTTTCATTTTCAGGTCAAATGCATTTCTTTGATAATTTTCTACTGAGTGTAGCATAAACTTTAGTTATAACTGTTATGTTTGAGGGGCGTGGAAATAAAATTTTTAAAACTCTCCAACAATCAAGTTTTGTTATGATTCTCAGAACATGCAAGCATAATACATACACTAGACTTTTATCACTAAAATGTTATGACATCATTAATGTTTGTTTGCTTGTTTACATTTAAATACAGAAAACTGTCTGTAGCGTGTGATACTAAAACTCATTGTCAGAGGATCATGGTGGTGTGTATTTTTTTTAATTGTTAAATTTATTGGGTGACAATGGTTAGCAAAAATTACATAGGTTTACAGGTGTACAATTCTATAATATATTGTCTGTATGTTGCATTATGTTTTTACTACTCAGAGTCACTTCTCTTTCATCACCATATATTTGAGTGCCCTTCCCTATTTTCCCTCAGGTAACCACTAAACTGTATCCATGAGTTTTTGTTTCTTTGTTGCTTTCAGTTTTATGTCCCACATATGAGTGAAGTCACATGGTTCTTATTTTTTTCTGTCTGGCTTATTTCACTTTGTATGATATCAGGGTCCATCCATGTTGTCATAAATGACCATATTTCATCTTTTCTTAGAGCTGAGTAATATTCCATGCTGTAAATGTACTATAAGTTCTTTATCCAGTCATCTATCAAAGGAAACTGGCTGTTTCCATGACTCAAGGCTATGATGAGCATTGGGGTACATATATCTTTGTAGACTAAGGTTTTCAAATTTTAGGGTAGATGCCCAAAAGGGGGATTTCGGGTCAAATGGTAATTCTCTTAATGTTTTGAGGAACCTTCAGACTGTCTTCCATAGTGGTTGTATCAGTTTGTATTCCCACCAGCAATGTATGGGGGTTCTTTTTTCTCCACAGCCTCTTCAGCACTTGTTATTGTTTGTCTTGTTGATAATAGACCTTATAACATGTGTGAGGTGGTATTCCATTTGGTTTCGATTTGCATTTCCCTAATAGCTAGTGAAGTTGAGCATTTTTTCATGTATCTGTTAGCCATTTGTATATCTTCATTGGAGAAGTATGTATTCAGGTCCTCAGCCCATTAATTAGATGGTTTGTTTTTCTCTTGTTGAGGTGTACAAGTTCTTTATATATTTTAGATATTAGCCCCTTGTCAGAGGTGTTTGCAAAACTTGTCTCCCATTTGATTGGTTGCCTCTGCTTTATTAGTGTTTTTTTCTGCTGTGTAGAAGCTTTTTAGTTTGATATAGCCCCATTTAATTATTTTAAGGTTTATTTTTATTGTTTTTGACAGAGAGACAGACAGAGACAGAGAGAAGGGGGAGTGTCCAGAGCAGTCTCCATAGTTGACAGCATTAGTTTTCCATATAGTTCCACTCCACAGGTGGGTGTGGGGCTACACAGGACAGGAACTGGGCCGGGGCTGGGATTCAATCCTCAGGTCCAGGGTTGCAAAGCGAGCGCTTGACCCGCTGTGCCATCCCAGCATTCCCCCATTCATTTATTTTTGATTAACTTTTCTTGCCTTTGATGTCAGGTTAATAAAATCTTCCCTGAACCCAAGGTCTGTAAGTTTAGTACCAATGTTTTCTTCTATATGGTTTATTGTTTCAGGTCTTATGTGGAGGTCTTCAATCCATTTTAAGTTAATTTTGGTATATGGTGACAGTCGCAGTTCAGATTAATTCTTTTGCATGTGGTTTTTCAATTTTCCCAGCACCATTTATTGAAGAGGCTTTCTTTTCTTTGTATATTTTTCACTCCTTTGTCAAAAAAATATCTATTTATATCTGGATTTTCGATTCTGTTCCATTGGTCTGTGTGTCTTTTGTTCTGCCAATACCAAGTTTTAATAATTGACCCTTAGTAGTATGGATTGAAATCGGAGAACATGACACCTCCAGCCTTATTCTTTTTTTGTAGGATAGCTTTGGCGATTCGGGGTCTTTTGTGATTCCATACAAATCTGATGATTAAAAAAAATATTTCTTGAAAGAATGTCTGTGGTGTTTCGATGGGCGTTGCATTAAATCTGTATATTACTTTGGGAATTATGGCCATTTTAACTTTGTGGGTTCTTCCAGTCCATGAACACGGAATATCTTTCCATTTTTTTGTGTCTTCTTCAATTTCTCTTAATAGTGTCTTATAGTTTTCCATGTATAAGTCCTTCACACTCTGTTAAGTTTTGGGGAAGCCAGGATGGCTCAATGGGTTAAGCGCTCACTTTGCAGCACCTGGGACCGAGGATCAAATCCCGGCCCCAGCCCCGGCCTGTGTGGACCCATATGCTGAACTGGGGAGTTCCCCCAGTTCAGTTCTCTTTCTGTCTCTGTATCTCTCTGTCAAAAACAATAAAATAAATAAATAAATAAATCTTTTAAGTTTATTCCTAGGTATTCTTTTTGTTGCTGTCACAAAAGGTATTGTTTTACTCATTTTTTTTTTCTGAAGTTTCATGGTTTGTATATAAAATGCAGTGGATTTTTGTACATTAAGTTTGCATCCTACACCTTTACTGTATTCACTTATTTTTTTTTATAGTTTTCTGGTGGAGTCTTTAGAATTTTCTATATAAAAGATCTTATCTGCAAAAAGTGACAGCTTAACTTCTTTCCCAGTTTAGATGCCTTTTATTTCTTTCTCTTGCCTGATTGCTCTGGCTAGAACTGCCAGTATTATATTGAATAGCAGTGGTGACAGGGGACACCCCTGTCTTGTTCCTGAGTTTGAGAATAGGTTTCAGTTTTTCCCTGTTCGGTGTGGTATTAGGTCAGTGCAAAAGGAATTGCGGTTTTGGACTATGAATTTTAAATTGTTATAACTAGGCTCAAACACATCTTTATCACTCAAAGTAGGAACCATTACAATCAACACATTTTTGCCAACGAGAAATAAGTTTTTGTATCCCTGTAGTGCAAAAATCCATGCTTCAGGATTTGATGAACACATGGAAAGCATTTTCTGCATTGTGCTGGTTGTAGAAGCATTTTCCCTGCAAGAAGTGGTAAAGGGTGTCCCAAAATTAACACAAGATTTGAATTTTGCGTAATGTGCGCGGTAAAGTGTTGCCAACGAAAAAAAAAGACAGCGTGACAGCTGACAGTTCAGGATTATTAAAAATGGAGCACTACCCGAAAGAACAATGCGTTTTCATTGTTGAGCAATGAAAATTTACAATTTTTAATTATATATTTTTATTTATTTATTTATTTTTATTTTTGACAGAGAGAGAGAGAGACAGAGACAGAGACAGAGAGAGAACTGAACTGGGGGAGCTCCCAGCTCAGCATATGGTTCCGCACGGGCCGGGGCCGGGATTCGATCCCCGGTCCCTGGCGCTGCAAAGTGAGCGCTTAACCCACTGAGCCATCCCGGCTTCCCCTACAATTTTTAATTATAAACCTGGTTTTCTATCAAAATCACTTGCTTGAATTTTGGGACACCCTTTAGTTGGTTGGGGAGAGGTCAGGTGAGTATGGCAGATGAGGCAAAACTTCATAGCCCAATTCATTCAACTTGTGAAGCATTGGTTGTGCGATGTGCGGTTGGGTGTTATCATGGACAAGACTTGGGCCCCTTCTTTTGAACAATGCCAGCTGCCTGCGTTGCCGTTTTCTGTGCATCTCATCGATTTCCTGAGCATACTTCTCAGATGGAATGGTTTCACCAGGATTCAGAAATCTGTTTTGGATCAGACCGGCAGCAGACTACCAGACAGGGACCATTACCTGTTCTTGGTGCATGTTTGGCTTTGGGAAGTGCTTTGGAGCTTTTCAGTCCAGCCACTGAGCTGGTCATCACTGGGTGTTATGTAAAATCCACTTTTTGTTACATGTCACAATCCAATCAAGAAATGGTTCATTGGGGAAACCGGGATGGCTCAGCAGGTTGAGTGATCACCTTGCAGCCCTGGGGTCTGAGGATCGAGTCCTGGTCCCGGCCCAGGCCCGTGCAGACCCATATGCTGAACTGGGGTGAGCTTCCCATGTGGGAGGCCCCCAGTTTAGTTCCCACCAGGGCGTTTCTCATGCAGGAGATGCCCTGCCCAGTTCCTACCCTGTGTGCCCCGCGCACACCTGTATAGAATGAAACATGCTGATATGCAGCTATGGAGACTGCTCTGGACCCTCCCTCTTCTGTCTATCTCTGTCAAAACAATAAAATCTTAAAAAAAAAAAAAAAGAAAAATGGTTTCTTGTTAAATAGAATAAGAGACTTCAAAATGATGGTTTTTAAAATTTTCGGTCAGCTCATGCAGCAACCCCACTTATCAAGCATTTTCACCGTTCCAATTTGCTTCAAATGCTAAATGACTGTAGAATGGTGGACATTGAGTTCTTGGGCAACTTCTTATGTAGTTGTAAGAAGATCAGCTTCGTTGATGGCCCTCAATTGGTCATTGTCAACTGATGGCTACTATGCTCCTCATCCTCAAGGCTCTCATCTCCTTTGCAAAACTTCTTTAGTCATCACTGTACTGTATGTTTGTTAGTAGTTCCTGAGCCAAATGCGTTGTTGATATTGCAAGTTGTCTCTGCTGCTTTACAACCCATTTTGGATTCAAATAAAATAACGAATTAGCTTTTTGTCTAACATTTCCATAGTCTTAAATAAATATAAACAGCAAGTAATAAGTCATTAGCAAAAAATAAAGTGAGAAATGCACATTAAAATTATGTATGACATAACCACATTTATTTAAGAATGTATTCCAATTTCAAACAGCAAATTTCAACAGTGCAAAAACACAATTACTTTTGCACCAACGTATATTTGCTGAGGATTTGTCATATATAATCTTTATTATTATGTTGAGGAACTTTATATACCCATTTTATTAAAAGTTTTGATTCTAAATGGATGTATCTTGTCGAAGGTTTTTTCTGTATCAATTGATATAGTCATGTGGTTTTGATCTTTTGTTTATGTGGTGTATCACATTGATTGATTTTTATATGTTGAACCATCCTTGTGCCCTGGGATGAATCCCACTCTGTCATGATGTATAATCTTCTTAAAGCTTGTTGCATTCTATTTGCTAGTGTTTTGTCTAGGATTTTTTACTGTTCATCAGAGATGTTAGTCTATAGTTTTCTTTTTCTGGTGTTGTCCTTAACAGGTGTTGGTATTAGAGTAATGTTGGCCTCGTAGAATGAGTTGGGTAGTAATGACTCTCCTTTATTTTTCTGGAAGACTTTTGAAGAGGATAGGCATTAATTCTTCTTTGAATGCTTGATAAAACTCGTTTGTGAGGCAGTGTTGTTCTGGAATTTTACCTTTGGGGAGGTTTTGGATAATTGTTTCAATTTCCTTACTGTCGATTGGTCTGTATAAATTATCCAGTTCTTCTGGGTCCAGTCTAAGTAGACTGTATGTTTCTAGAAACTTGTTCATTTCTTCTGTGTTTTTGAATTTGGTGGCATATAGCTCTTCATAGTATTTTCATATGATACTTTGTATTTCTGAGGTATTAGTCTTAATTTCTCTCATTTCTAATTTTGGTTATTTGTGCTTTTTCTCTTTTTCTTTTGGTGAGCCTAGCCAGGGATTTGTCAATTTTATTGACTTTTTAAAAGAATCAGCTCTTTGTTGCATTAATTTTTTCTGTTCTCTACTTCATTTAGTTCTGCTCTAATTTGTATTATTTCTTTTATTCTGCTGACTTTGGGCTTTTTATTGTGTTGTTGTTGTTCTTTTTCTAATCTTTAAGATGAAATGCTAGTTTGTTTACTTGTGCTTATTTCTTGAGATAGACCTATAATAATAGAAATTTCCCTCTTATTATTGCTTTCACTGTGTCCCAGTAATTTTAATACACTGTATTTTCATTGTCATTAGTTTCTATGCATTTTTATGTCTTTTTTATTTCTTCTTTGAACCAGTCATTTTTAAATAACATGTTATTTAATCCCCATGTATATGTGGTTTTTCTGCTTTCTTTTTGTAGTTGATTTCCAATTTCAAAGCTTTGTGGTCAGAGAATATACTCGGTATAATTTCAGTCTTTTTTAATTTGCTGAGTCTAGTTTTGTGTCCCAGCATATAGTCTACCCTTGAGAATGTTTCATGTGGATTAGAAAAGAATGTGTAGTTTTATATTGCAGGATGAAGTGTCCTATAAATATCAATTATGTCCAGTTGCTATAATGTATCATTTAAAGCTGATATTTCCTTATTTATTTTCTGTTTGGATAATCTGTCCATGGCTGTCATTGGGGTGTTTAAATCCTCTACTATATAATTGTGTTTTTGTCAGTTTCTCCTTTTAGATCTTTTAGTACTTGCTTTGTAAATTTTGGTGCTTCCTGGGCATATATGAGTAAGTGTCATGTCTTCTTGTTGTATTGACCCCTTAATCATTATGAAATGTCCATCTCTGTCTTTTATTGCCTTTTTTTCCCTTAAATCTCCATGCTATTTGCTTGGACTACTGTTTTCTACCCTTTCACTTTGTGTCTATGTTTATCCTAGTGGCTGAGCATATGGGTCAGGGGTTGCTTCTTTTTTTCATTTTTTGATTTATTTTATTGTTGTTTTGACAGAGACAGAGAAAAGAGGGAGGGCCAAGAGATGTCTTCATAGTTGTATGTCATGAGTTTCGACATAGTTTCATTCCACGCAGGTGGGCAGGGGGCCGCACAGGGCAGGAACCGGGCCTCCCACATGGGAAGCTCATCCTGGCGAGAACTGAACTGGAGGCCACACCTCAGTTCAGCATATGGGCTCACACGGGCCAAGGCTGGGATTTGATCCTTGTACCTCAGAGTTGCAAGACAAGCACTCAACGTGCTGAGCCATCCTTGCATCCCCAGGATGGGTTTTTGTGTTTAATTCAGTTTGCTACTGGTGACTTTTTATTGGTGAGTTCACACAATGTACATTTAGTGTGATGACTGATATATGGGGATTTCCTATAGCCATTTTATCTAGCTCGGTATCTCAATTTCTTCTTTGCTTTTTTCTGTTAGTTTTTTTTAGTTTGACGGTATTCTGTGATTTTTCCTTCTGTTTCCTCTTTTTGGGGGGTTATGTCTTTTAATTTTGAATTTTTTTGAGTAGTTACCCTGAGGTTTATGAAAAGAAAGTGTCATATATGTACTGGCTCTTTTTCTTAAGCATGCTTCTCTCCATTATCTTTTGGAAATTTAAACCTGGGGAAGCCGGGATGGCTCAGTGGGTTAAGCGCTCACTTTGCAGCCCCGGGGACCGAGGATCGAATCCCGGCCCCGGCCCATGCAGACGCATATGCTGAACTGGGGAGTTCCTCCAGTTCGGTTTTCACCGGGGTGAGACCGTGGCCCAGTTCCTGCCCTGTGCAGCCCCTCGCCAACCTGTGGAATGAAACTGTGGAAAAACCGATGATGTGCAACTATGGAGACTGTTCCGGGCCCTCCCCCTTCTCTCTGTATCTGTATCTCTCTCTCTCTCTCTCTCTCTTTCTCTGATGAAAACAATAAAAAATAAATCTTTAAACCTGGGGAAGACGGGATGGCTCAGTGGGTTGAGCACTCATCTTGCAGCCCCAGAGTCCAAGGATCAAATCCCAGCCCCGGCCTGTGTGGACCCACATGCTGAACTGGAGTGTGCCCCCAGTTTGGTTCTCACCGAGGTGTGCTCCATGGGGGAGGCCCCCAGCCTGGTTCCTGCCCTGCTCAGCCCTGTGCCCACCTGTAAAATAAAACCATGTAGAAAATGATGATAGGCAACTGTGGAGACTGCTCTGGGCTCTCCCCCTTCTCTCTCTCTGTCAAAAACAATGAAAATAAATCTTTAAGAAAAATTTTAAACCTTTGCTTCCTCCCCTTTTGTTTTTGTTGTGCCAACTTTTCCCCCATTTCTTTTGACTTTTTGTTGCTTGTCAAATAGCCTCTTTCAGTGTTTCCTGAAATGCTGGCCTCTGCTGGAGAAATCCCCTCTGGCTTCTGCGTGTCTGGAAAGTACTTTATTCTTCCTTCATATCTAAAGGATAACTTTGCTGGATAAATTATTCTTGGCTGGTAGTTTCTGTTTTAATATTTTGAATATTTGATTCCACAGCCTCCTGTCTTACAGAGTTTCATCTTAGAAGTCTGATAACTTATTTAAAAAATTATATATTTTTTTATTGCTTGTGACAGAGAGAGAAAGAGATACAGAGACAGAGACAGAGAGAAGGGGGAGGGCCCAGAACAGTCTCCATAGTTACACATCATTGGTTTTTCCACATAGTTTCATTCCACAGGTGGGCGCAGGGCTGCACAGGGCAGGAACTGGGCTGGGGTCTTGCCCCGGTGAGAACTGAACTGGGGGCACTCCCCAGTTCAGCATATGGGTCCACACGGGCAAGGGCCAGGATTCGATCCTCGGTCCCCAGGGCTGCAAAGTGGCCGCTTAACCCACTGAGCCATCCGACTTCCCTCTGATGATAACTTGATGGGCTTTCCTTTAAAGGTTATAATTTTTCTTTCCCCTGGCTGCCTTGGGAATTCTTTACTTGACTTCAATTTTTGACATCTTCACTATAGTGTGCCTTGGAGAAGGTCTGCTAGAATTCAGATAGCTAGGGGTCCTGTTTTTTTCTTGAATTTGGGGTTCCAGTTCTTTCTATAGATTTGGAGAGTTCTCATCTACTATTTGTTTGAATAAGCTCTCTGTGGGTTTCTGTTCTGGCCCTTCTGGTATTTCTATTATTCTTATGTTCTTTCTAATGGTGTCAGATATTTCTTGTATGTCTTTTTTTTTGTTTTGTTTTTTTATAAATATTTTTTTAAATATATTTTTATTTATTTTTGACAGAGAGAGAGACAGAGACAGAGAGACAGAGAGAGAACTGAACGGGGGGAGCTTCCAGTTCAGCACATGGGTCCGCACGGGCCAGGGCCGGGACTCGATCCTCATCCCCGGCGCTGCAAAGTGAGCGCCCAACCCACTGAGCCATCCCGGCTTCCCCTTGTATGGTGTTTTACTCTCAAATCTCTTCCTTCTGTGACATTTCCATATATCTGTCTTCTATATCACTGATTCTTTCCTCCATCTGGTGAGTTCTACTTCCTATGCTAGCTTTTCCATTTTTCATTTCTCTTACTGTGTTTATCTCCAAAATTTCTATTTGGTTCTTCTTTATAGTTTCCGTTTATTCATTAAATTATTCCTTTTGTTCACTGATTTCTGAGATCATTTAGCTCCCTCTGTGTACTCTGCCAATTTTCATTGATCTTCCTGAGTGTTTTCAGAATCGCAGTCATGAATTTTGTCATTTAAATATTTGTTTTTATTGTTCTTGACAGAGAGACAGAGAGAAGGGGAAGGGCCCAGAGCAGTCGCCATAGTTGTATGTCAATAGTTTTGTACATAGTTTCATTCCACAGGTGGGGGCGGGGCTGCGCAGGGTGGGAACCGGGCCGGGGTCTTGCCGGGCAAGAACTGAACTGGAGGCACTCCCCAGTTCTGCATATGGGCCTCCATGGACCAGGACCGGAATTTGATCCTCGGATTCCGGTGCTGCAAATGAGCGCTCTGTGTGCTAAGCCATCCTGGCATCCCCAATTTCTGTCATTTAGATCATAAATTTCCACATCTTTCAGTTCCTTTCCTGGAGATTTTTCATTTTCTTTCTGAGAAACATTGTTTTCTATGGTACGTATTCAATGTTGATGAAGTGTTTCTCTTCCTGGGCATAAGGACATTTCCCCTGGTAGATGTGAAGAGGTCTTTCTTTCACTTTCCAGTTGGTGTCACTGCGGCATCTCACTGTTTTCTCTTGGTGGTTCGGTCTTCTCACACTGGGGGATTTCCTGGAAGGTGGGCTTCTCCTCTTTGACCCAATCACCTCGATCTCAGTGTGCCTCTTTGGGAGATGTGGTGGGTGATGGTATTCTGTGCCGTTGGCTCCCCAGAGCAGGCAGGAGCTGCTCGCCTGTGTGGCCGTGTCCCTGTGGCACTGCCTGGAAGGGTGGAGCGGTTCGGTTGGGAAAGGCGCCGCTCTGTGCGCAGCACAGGGTCATGGGGTTCCCAGAAGTAGCTGACTGGACTGGGGCACTAGGTGGAGTGGGTGCGAGCCTGGGGAGGGAGGCAGGGGAAGCCACCTGCTCCAGGAACGTGGTGTTGCCTGGCTTACGGCCTGGGCTCAGCTGTAACACAAGCCTGTTCCTGCAGGGGTGCCGAGTGCCGGACTGGGTGCGCTTCGTTGGCGCTGCCTTTTCCTCTTCTCCCAAGCCCGGGCTTCACCTGGGATTGTGTTTTTCACTGGTTAGTACTTCTGCCGCTGATGGCCCGGCATCTCCATCTCAGCCAGGGCCGCCCTGAGGCTGGGTCAGCACTGCCACTCCCCTGGCTCCCGGCTGCGGGCTCCGTCACTCCAGCCTCAGGGCTGTGCACGGCCCTCTGCTCGTCCTCTCAGCCAGGGCTCTGCTCAGGTTCTGGGTCACTTGGCAGGTCTGCAGCCCTCAGCTCGGCCCGTACGCATTCAGCCGCCTGTGCCTCCACGCGGTCAGCTCTCGGCTTCCCACCCACGGGGTGGCGCTGTGTCTGCAGCTCACGCCTCCCTCCTCTGCCACCCCGGGTCGCCATCCCCGGCCGGGGCTCCCCTTCTCCCTCTCCTGCTCACCACCCTTTCTCTGACCTTTACCTGTAGTTTTCGTACGATGAGTGGGTCCCGCAGCCGAGACGAGGCGTTGCTTGGGGGTTCCCTTGCTGGAAGTTAGATTTCTATTTGTTGTGTTTTCCAGGAGGGCCGTCACAGAGCTCTCCAGCCGCCAGCTTGATGAGGCCCCCGTGGTGGTTTTAATCAAACAGTTTCTTCCATGGACTTCAGCATGAGGTTATGACCAACAAGACGCGGAAGCATTCTGGTATAGGTGTTCTCGGGACTTAGATTAATCAGGGAGTATTAAGTCCAGTGCATTTTCAAACGTACTTGAAGCTTGGAATTGGCCTTTTTTATAAGTCCTTCTTGAGACTTCAAAATAGAGCAATATGACTGCACCTCTTTAAGTGGCTATATCTCTTAGAACACCAGTTCTCAACCATTTTTCTGCCAAGGCTATTTGAAGGATGCCTCAGATGTTTATCAAGGCACTGGCTCCCCACAGGGCTTGCGTTCTGACTAGTAAGTAGCCTGCAGATCTAGGAGGTGGTACTTTCAAAAAAGTATTCCCCCAGCGATTTGGAAAATTTGTTTCATCTGTCGCTCCTCACTACATTGAAAATTCTATCTGAAAATCAGGAATTTTATACAATATAAGTTCCATGAGACTTTAACTGCATTCACCACTGTGCTCCCAGCGCATAAAATGGTGCTTGGTATGTAGAAAAAGCTCAAATCTATTTACTGAACGAATGAATGGATGAATGATGAATAATGAAGTCAAATAGGACTTTAGACACTACCTAGTTCAAAGCTCTCACTTTGCCAGATAAAATATTTGAGGCCACAATAAAAGGTTAAGAAGCGTGCCCAAGGTTGCACAAAGAATTAGTTCAAGATAGAACCCACACTCTCCTGTATTTCCTGTGAAGAAATATTCTGTAACAGCACATCTGTACCTCTTGACTCATCAAAATACTTAATCATAGACCAATTCTGGAGAGAAGAAAGATATTGATAAATGATCTGTCCATATTTGTATAAGGTCATGGGTAAACTAATAAGCCTTAGCAATGGAAAAGTCAGAATTTTTTGACATCTCCCTGCTCAACTCAGTGTGGCCTGTGGAAAGAACACATGCTTTGGAGCCAGACTTGTTTTACAACCTTGGGCAAAACCAGAGCTCACTTAACCTCTGTGAGCTTTGGTTTTCTCGGCTGTAAATTACTGAGGTAAGATCTACCTTACAGGGCTATTGGGGGATTAATGAGATAACATACTCATATGTAAAGCACCCAGCGCAGGAACTGACATGTGTTGGTTGTGCAGAAATATTGGTTCTCTTTCCCCTTCAAATAAGTAGTGGACTAGAATAGTTCACAAAAAATTCCAAGCTACAACATTCATATTTTGTAAGACATCAAATCTATTCCTACCCAATATGACACATAATTAAGAATCATGTTTTATACATATTATAAATCATGAATTATTTTACAAGGAGTCAATATTTAATTCCCTTTCTTCATAAATAGGCACACTAAAATGTGGAATGGAAGTTTTCTCATTCTTTTGTAAGCCTACATACGAGGACTGTCCGGAAAGTATTCAGCCATGTAACCACTCTCGTATTGACAATAGCTGAATTTTTTTCAGACAGCCCTCATATATCCAATTATGAACAATTTTGCTAAAATCTCAAGTCTGTATTTCATTCATATCTTTTATTAGATCCCTGCTTCATCTTTTTGCAGATTCCCTCACTAATAAAACCCTGGAGTCTTTTTATCTTCCTGGTCTCAAACCTCAACCTTCACTTGTCTGCTCATTGTTCACGCTTTGAGTTGCTGGAGAACATCTGACTTGACTTTCTGTAAATGATGCTTATCAAAATCTTACTGGAACTTCTGGGTCCTATATTTGGCAACTTTAAAAATCAATCTTGTTTCTTTTATATGCTCCCTACAATGACTCAACTAACTTCCTTTATCATCCTCAAGCTCCTACTCCCTCTCATCCTATAACTATTGGCGTTTTTCTTCTCTCACTTTCTTGGAAAGTGAGAATAATCACGCACAAGTTCTATCATCTGCTCCTTTCTTCAGCTCTGTGGGAGCGACGTTGCTCTCAGGGCAGCTTCCCATCAGTGCTCAGGATTCTGTCCCCTCCTCCAATATGATACCTCCTCAGTTTTCCCCCTTGCCATCATCCTTAATCTTTTTCTTCCTCAATCTTATGTTACAAACCATTTAGATCTTAGAGGTGCTTGAATTTAGAGTATGAGAGCACTATTTAAGATTTAAAGGTTGGATGGGACCATTGTATACTAGACGGTACTAGGAAGCCTTGCCATACTCTTGACTCTTACCTGAACAAAGCAGGAAGTCACTTCTTCATGTTAATCAAGTTTTGTTGGACTCTTATCATTTTTCTTTGTCAGCCACAGCTGAATCATGGGTCAGTGGTTACTGCCTGGCCCTGATACAAACATAGCCATGTTATGGGCCTGCGAGTAGCCTTGGGGACCCTGTGGCACAGGAGCTTTGCCAAGTAGAAGCACCCACTCTCTCCCTGATGGTGACTTGCTGACCCAGTCAGAATCTGTCATTGCAACTTTGAGTCTATGAAGTGTTAAGCAAGGAGACTTGCTAGACAAGCAGAGACCTAAAAGAAGCCATGAATTAAGCAAAACCATACGGTGCTAGAGAAGAAGCAATGTTCTTGGAGAATGTAAAAGAAACAGAAACTGCCCCAAACTGGCAGAGTACTGAGCGAGAGCTTGGCAGGTGTGCTGTTGGTTCGTTAGAGCTGCTCTCAGACTGTGGTCGCATCATCTTAGGTCCTGATTGTGAGGCCAGACGTCCTTATCATAAACTGAAGTAACTAAGGGATGACTTTCAACCTCAACAGCAACATACCTTTGCCTGGCTCTTTGTTAACCCCCTTTTCTTCCCTCGTTGGCTTTCTCTCTAGATCTTTCTATTATCTATTATAGTGCTTGGCTACCTACCCTTTCAACACATTGAGGCCTCCTATGTTTACAAAATAGTTATCAATGTAAGTGTTAAGAGTTTTGTTTGTATTTTTTTTATGATGTTATTTAATCTTGTGTATTCAACAATGATCTGAAATGTAGTGGCTTGTTTTCTTATCTTTTAAAACTAAATCCAACTCTTATTGCTAAATTTAATTGTTGACTTTCTGTGGATACTCTATAGTCTTGACATGTTTTCAGAAGTTTGGATTGTCTTAGTCAAATCTCTTACAAGTTTTCATCAATTATTTATATCTGGGTATTTCTGGTTTTCTTAACCTTGGTATTAAGAGATGTGTATTAAGGCAAAATAGACATGTTGCTAAAGGCTATGGCCAATTTGCATGCCTTTGTGTGTGTGTGTATGTATATATGTATATGTGTGTGTGTGTGTGTATGTATATATGTATATGTATATGTGAGTGTGTGTGTGTATATATATGTATATATGTGTGAGTGTGTGTGTGTGTGTGTGTGTATCCCGTGTTTGCAGATGCATTTGCTTGTTTTTGCCTGGAAATGCGGACTGAGCTGGCGGCTGTCCTGCCTTCTGTTTGTACCCTTCTGCTTGCTCTCAGCCGGAACTGCCGGGTCAGATTAGTGCTGCTGGAAGAGTCTCAGAATGTGACTTCTGCTGTTTGGGTGAAGACGTTAGAGGGAGAGGTTTGACTAGAAAGTGTGGACCATAGACTACTTTTAAAATTCCAATTTTATTCAGTGTTTCTTTCCTTTTGGTTGTTGTACTTTTAAAAAAAAATTATTTTCTTTTTACATTTGATGCCCCCTCCCCATGCCCCCAGCTCTCCCCTCCACCTCCCCACCCCCAGGCAACCATCAAACCACTGACTGTGTCCAAGTTTTTGTTTCTTTGTTACTTTCAGTTTTTATATTCCACCTATGAGGTCATATGTTTCTTGATTCTTTCAGTCTGATTTATTTCACTCCATAAGATGGTTTCAAGGGCCATCCATGTTGTCACAAATGGCTGTATTCCATCTTTTCTTCTTGCTGAGTAGTATTTCAATGTGTAAATGTACCACAACTTCTTCATCCAGTCATCTGGAATAAAATTGGAATAAACTTGGAATAAAATTCTAATTTTATTCAGTGTTTCTTTTATCTATTCCATCAATATTTTGAATATTATGTGCTAGGCACTGAGCTAGGTACTAGGAATACAGATATCAAAATATAGTCCCTCCTTTCATGTAACTTGGAGGCTAAGAAGTGATAGGGTCCTGGAAGCAAATTACAGTTTATGGATGGTATGAGCTGTAATGGAAGCAGGTGAGTATTGTTGGAGAAAATGATGTATGTAGGCAAGAGAGGTGACTTTGTGAAGGCAAGGAATTTAAAATGATACCCTCACAGATTCAGGCTGCCTGGGACAGTGCTGGAGAGTCATGGTTCTTGGTCAATACTAAGCTGAGGTGTCACCTTCTTTCCTAGGGCATTTTGTGAACAGCTGCAGTCTGAGAATTAATTTTTTTTAACTTGAAATGTGAGTATGTATTAAGGACTGTGCTAGAATTTTTATGTAAGTTATAAAATACTGACATGGCACAAGTTTGTAACCAGGAGTATATATAATTAAATTGACCTCAGTTTCTTTCTTCACACTGGGGTGATAGAGTTAAATTATAATTATATTTGCAAAGTGAAGTCTTTTTGTTTGTAATGACAGAATAGCCCAAGTCATCTGCACTCTGGTAGGAACCATGGGCTCAGGAGTCAGGCAGAGCTGAGATTCTTTGTGGTAGCTGCATGGCCTTGGGCAGGTTACCTAACCTCCCTCATCCTCATCTGTAAAATGACGCGGAGGGCTGCTCGTTGGAGCCCGGTGTGCTTCTGGTGAGTCTGAAATTCCAGAAGGTCTGTGGAGTATTCTAGCTGCTCACAGATGCTCTCCACAGAGCTCTGCCTGTGCTGACCTCGGCTCAGCCTCAAGTTCCTCACGTCTCCTTCAAGGCCTCAGATCTCAGTGTCCATTTACTTCCACGCAACTCAAGCCATGCTTCAGTGGACACATCTGCAGCCTGCGGGGGGTCAGCCCCTCTCCAGGCAGCTCCCACCTTCTCCATCCCTACAAGCTGCTCTCAATGTCCCAGACTCCCAGGCCGAGACCTGGCTGAGGAGACATCTCCCGGGACTTGACAACTTACATTTTCCGCCCAGAAGCTCCAAAGGCAATCATTCCACAGAAGGGAGGAAATCAAGCTCAACATAAGATTATGTGACTAGTGTCTTGTAGTAATGGAGGGAGAGACTCATGCTTTTGAGTCTCTTCCAGCAGCAAATATCCCAGATTATCCTGCCACTTAGGGGAAGTGTTTAGTTCTGTGCCTGGCACACCTTCATTGCATGGTAACTACGAACTATTAGCATTATTATATTATTAGTATCCCTTTTGGGTAAAAGGCAAGGATTCAGAGTGATCTCAATAAAGAAATTACCCAACTGGAAAATGAACTGGAGAAACTGAAGCTGTCTAAAGAAAGAAATCTAAATTGTTAAAGGGATGAAAAATAAGGCTTTGGGAGAAAGCACTTGGATTACTCAATATGGAAATGAAAAAAAGAAAGAAAGAAATAGAAAACTTGCCTTTGTCTTGAAGCACATGACAGCTGACATCTTGATCCACCTCAAGATTTAAAGCAATATAGTCACTTGAATTGTATTGTGAAATTTGGGCTAGTCACACCCACAAAAAGTTTCAAGTACTCAGAACACAATGTTAATGGAAGTTGTGGGCACCCCACCCCTGGAGATGCTTTAGGCAGTTGTGGAGTTCGCCTGCTTAGAAAAAAGTACGGGCTTGTTGGACGCATCATGTCCTCAACATTATGATTCTACATGTGCTTCTGTCACTTAGTGGGGAATCCTGAAAATCATCCTTTCTTGTGTACAATGGTATATTTTCATCTCAATCGAATATGCAGTGAGGTATGGCATAGAAGGAAGGTCCTGCTCTGAGTACCAGGAACCTAGGTTTGAATCTTTCCTCTTAGACTGATTTTCTAGGTGACCTATAGTAGCCATTTACCCTGTATCTGAATAAAGATGGGATGCGGTTAGAATGACCTGATTTGGTCCCATTCAGCTTTACCGTTCTGAGACTTTATTTTCTTCACATTTTCTTTCTCTGCTGTTAATGAGCATGGGAATTAAGAATTCTTTTATTCTGAGAGTAGACTGAGGTTGTAATTTCCTAATGTAAATAATTTACAGGCATCTACCGTATTTTCCGGCATATAAGACGACTGGGCGTATAAGACGACTCCCTAATTTTACAGTTAAAACATAGGTTTAGGCCTATATTCGCTGTATAAGACTACAGCCTCACAAGTGAGGGGTAGTCTTATACAGAGAATATAGGCCTAAACCTATGTTTTAACTGTAAAATTAGGGGGTCGTCTTATACGCCCGGTCGTCTTATACGCTGGAAAATACGGGGTTTCTAAAAGGAAATTAAAAGGTTTTCTTGTGGAGAAATTTAGCTACTTCATTATTCTAATAGAAGTCTTTTAATCAGTTCTATATAATTTGAGGGAACCTGTCTTTCAGGGACAGGTAATTTAGCGCTCACACTCTTGTTTCTTATATGGCCCATCTCTGTACAAATTAGGTGTTTGTTTTGGGTTGGTGGGATTAAGCAGTCACCATTAAAAGAAAGCTTAGTATTCAGGCAAGTCCCTCTTCAGTTTAATGTGTCCTAATTCCTTGGAATCAGTGTTTTAATTCAGCCACTTTACCGTCTGACCCCGGAGTTAATCAGACCACGTCTCATTAGTAGGGCCTTATTTAAAACTCTGGGGGCAGAAGTTTCTCCTTGCATTGATCTCCCACCCATATCGAAAATGTAGCTCTTGATGGTAACATTCTCTTATTTTCTATAGGCTTGCCTCCTAAGTAGGTGAATCCCAGGATTGGGAGATGGGATCCTTGACTGATTTCCGCTCCCCACCGTGTAGTAGATTCTGGATGCCACCTTGCCAGAGAGCAACGGAACCTCTACACTTGCCTCCTTGTACATTGTTTAGTTTGACCTTCTTTTTACAACTTACTTTTTCTATCCTCTTTCAGCATCTTATGAAAAGGTTAGGTAGACGTATAATGTAAACCAGGCGTTTAAACAATGTCTCATGACTTCACTCTATTTTCTCTTCCCTCCTATTCCTTCCCATTTTCTGCCCAGTCCTTTCTGCCTACTTCTGTTTGCTTTGTTCTCCATTCAACCACAGAATAACCCCTAGAAGCTCTAAGCTCATATGGATCTTTGAACTCATGAGCCAGAGGTAGAAACAGAGGTGCATTCTTGCCACATCCATCGGCCCAATTCCTTGAAAACTTTCATTGGCTTTACTTGGTTCACATGCTCATCCTTTGATCCGGTGACCTTCAACAGGGCTGTGGAGAACGGGGATTGTCCAGGCTGCGTTCTGCGCCCACTCTTCCTGCAGGGAGTGGAAGGCAGTTAGTGTTGGCAGCCCCATCAGAAGCACAGAATGAGACCCGCTGGGTGAACGGTGAGCGGGGTGCTGGGCTGTCTGCACCCTGGAAGTGTCACAAAGTGAAGCTCCCTACGCCTGTTATGTGTTTATGGTTTTCAGCACAAATAGAACTCGGTGACTATTACGGCATCTTTGGGAGCTTGACATTGTCCTCTGAGGCCCCCAATTCTCTTAAGAACAGTGTCGGGAAAGCCGGGATGGCTCAGTGGGTTAAGCGCTCGCTTTGAGGCCCCGAGGACCGAGGATCGAATCCCGGCTCCGGCCCAGGCGGACCCACATGCTGAACTGGGGACTTCCCACAGTTCAGTTCTCTCTCTGTCTCTGTCTCTGTATCTCGCTCTCTTTCTGTCAAAACTAAAATAAAAATAAAAATAAAATATTAAAAAAAAAAAAAAAAGAACAGTGTCACCTTTTCCTGTGCTCTCCAGGTATTTCACCTACATGGTTTAGATTTCTTCTGTGTTTTGAGGCCTTTTGCCACCTTTTGTTACACCAAGACTAGAGTCAGCCGCACCCAGAGCCTGCCCAGCCAGGGGCTGCAGTTCCCGCGACACATTCACGCTTCCTTTCAAGTCTGAGTCTTTTCTGCCTGAATCTTTGCTTTAACCCTGGTGTGTAACAGAGGTAGAGTCAGAGTTGATATAAAAAGACTACAGTCACTAAAAACGCACAGAGGAGGGTCTCTGGGTACGAGTCGTCCTCAGATTCGCTGTTTCGCTGATCAGCGCCAGCCTCGGCAGTGCCGGATGGAGCTGCCGCGCAGCTGACAGAGTCGTTGGCCGCACCAGGAAGGCCCAGCGCGTCAGGCTTCTCCCGAGAAGCGGCCTCTACGCTGATCGCCTGTGGAGCTTCATTCCTGTCTGTCCCCTTGTCCAGAGCACTGAACAAAAATGGAGGCCCTGAGTCCGTTTACTCGGGAAAGTAAGATCTATAATGTTATTTTAGTCATAATATACACCTTATCACACACACATTACATTTAAATTGGTGCTATTAAAAGGCAATATGCCAGGTGGTTATTATATTCTAGCAAAGAAATGTGCATTTGGAATTAAATATAAGAACCTTGACCTTCCATAGATCTGACTCGGACTCACGTTCAGTAAATGGGTGACTGCTAGAATAGCAACACTCCAGAAGTGAGCAGAAGTTGTCTCTAGAGGTGAACATCTGTGTGCTCTGAATTTTCTTTACTGTTGAAATTTTCTGCAATGAGCACATACAACTTCTACAGGAAAAATACATTTTTTAAAAACTATGCTGAATTGTAAAAGTTCTTGGTATGTAACAAATTATGTTTGAATAAGATGGAGCTACTGAGTGAAACTGATATCCAAAAGGCTCCATGGCCTGAGCCCTGTTCCAGGCACTCTGACTCTTCCCTGACTCTGCAAGAAGGAGCCCCAGTGGGTGGGGCATGTATGTCCCCCTCAGGACCCGATGCTACACCACTATGGCCATAGGAGTCCTAGCTGCACAATCACCACGAGGCCTCTTAGAACAAACCCAGAGGTCATTCTCAAGCTTGAATTCAGGTCTCCAGTTTCCAAGGTTTCAGACTATGTCAAAAAGAAGAGAGTTTCCCTCAACCTCTGGGAGGAAAACCTCTAGGTCCACAGGGGTGGCGAACCTTTTGGCGATTGAGTGCCAAAGTTTATAAAATAAGAGTGTACTCGCTTGACTCGCGTGCCAACCCATCGAGTGAGATAGAGGTATCGATTAGTTTTATGTCTATAAGAGGCATAGGATGTTTTTATAACAAAAAAAAACAATAATTCTGCGTGCTAAAATAATTGCTCCATGTGCCACTTCGAGCACGCATGCCATAGGTTCGCCACCCCCGCTCTAGGAGCACGACTGTAAGTGGGGTGGGAGAGCCGCAGGCACCCGGCCCTAAAAGCAGACCCTTCCCTCCAAGCCCTCTCCCCAAGCTTGTGCCTCCTCCACACTCAGCGCATGCCAGCAGGACCCCTGGCTCACCTCCTCTGAGTGCCTGTGAGCTCAGGGCTCAGGGCGGGAGCGGGGCTGCCTAACACAGGGCGAGTGCTCCTGAGGAGAGCGCAGTGTGATAGCCCTCCCATGGCCAGCCAGTGTGTGGGAGCTGCCCTCCAGGAGGTCAGTGCACTCCTTCAGGAGCCAAGTCACAACTGGAGGCCTCTGGAGGGCTGTGACCACCCACCAGTAGCATCAGGTTCAGAGCACGAACAGGGCTTGGCATTAGCCTGGAGTGAGGCTGGGCTCTCCCTCAGCAGTGGTCACTCTGGGCCTTCGTTTCCTCATCTATATAAGTGGGCAGTTTCTGAGAAAGATTACAGTGAGCCTTTGGCATAGGAATTGCTCAATAACTGACAACCATCATCTTTAAATGCTAAATCAGGTTACACTAAGTCAAGTCTACACAGCCGTTTCTATCAGACTCAAAACCCCATTCTTTCGGTTTCCCATCAGTTAGTAAAACCAGTGACAGTTTTTTGCTCGTGTCTGAACCAGAGTCAACTTGTCTTTCTCATGCTTCAGTTACAACAAACAAGCTGAAAATGATATGGCATCCAGCTTGGATTCTGGGGATGACTTTTATCACCTTGGGAGGCTAAGCATGTTTACTTACAGCAAGCGCTAATCATAACAGAGCAGATCATCACTAGTACTGAAATGAAAATGTATCACTGTGGGTTTTTGTTTTTGTTAAAGAAAAGAAACAAAACCATACCGAGTCTCCTGAACCTATAGTAGTAGTACCTCAGTTAACTAGGTTAACTTTTATATTTTACTTTTCTCTGATTTATTATACCATCTCTGACAAAGCTGTAGTCACCAAATTGTCTGTTTCTCTAATAGACTAAAACATGTTAGAGATGTTGGAAGTCTTTAGCTATCTGATCTTACCAGAAACAAAATGTAAAGTGGACCACAGTGGAATGGCACAAAGGAAAGCATTCTTGGAATTTTTATTACATCATAGACACTATGGATAATCTTATTTTCCACATGAAAATGTTAGTATAAGACAATGACTACATTCCATTTTTCCTCCAAGTCATACATAAATCATCCAATAATTACACATGAACAAGTAGGTTTGCCAGACAATGTTTTATTGAATCTAAAAGGACAGCTATTATAAAATATATCATTATTCTGAAGTTACTAAGAAAAAGCACTGCCATTGATTAAAAGATGTTAAATGTGAAAAAATGAGTCTTCAAATCAATCCAAGATGGTATATCCTTCTGTTTGATGGGCTCATTTTAACATCCTTTGTGTCTTCTTCCTCCCATTAATACTTAAAGACATGAGTTGACTAGTTTGAGAGCATTAATTACAATTAAAATAGATGTCTCACTTTATACAACACAAATACAGCCATTCACTGCTGACTGCCTTAATCTTAATGGCATTTTAAGCATTAATGAAATGAAACTAGTTTACACTTCTTGAATTGATTAAATAAAACAAGGACTCAGTCATTAGGCAGATCAAGATAGGCATCACCAGGAGGACTACCTGGGTCCTACAGTGTACAGAGGATTTGTAAATGAGAGTTTAGTTTGTCTTATTTCTACTTTCTTTTTTTTTTTATCTTCACATTTATAGAGAGAAATTATCTTTTTGTCTTCAGTGCATATTTATTTCTATTTTACTTTTGACAGATAGAGAGAGAGACAGAGACAGAGACAGTTAGAGAACCGAACTGTGGGAACTCCCCAGTTCAGCATGTGGGTCCTGCCTGGGCCGGAGCCGGGATTCGATCCTCGGTCCTCGTGGC
>PVKE010008163.1:0-48518 GCA_004027555.1 Craseonycteris thonglongyai | reverse complement strand
CCTCTGATAAGGGCTAATATCTAAAATATATAAAGAACTCATACAACTCAACAACAACAAAACAAATGATCCAATTAAAAAATGGGCAGAAGACCTAAACAGGCACTTCTCTCCTGAAGACATACAAACAGCCAACAGATAACATAAAAAAATGCTCAACATCACTAGCAATTAGGGAGATGCAAATTAAAACCACAATGAGATACCATCTCACACTTGTCAGAATGGCTATAATCAACAAGACAAGGAATAACAAGTGCTGGAGAGGCTGTGGACAAAAAAGGAACCCTTATATGCTGCTGGTGGGAATGTAAATTGGTACAACCACAGTGGAAGGCAGTGTGGAGGTTCCTCAAAAATCTAGAAATGAAACTGCCATATGACCCAGCAATCCCTCTCCTGGGTATCTACCCAAAAAACCTGAAAACCTTAATCCGCAAGGATACATGTACCCCAATGTTCATCACAGCACTGTTCACGATGGCCAAGTCGTGAAATCAACCAAAGTGTCCCGATAGATGACTGGATAAAGAAGTTGTGGTACATTTATACAATGCAATACTACTCAGCGATAAGAAAAGACGAAATACAGCAATTTCTGACAACATGGATGGACCCTGAAAATATCTTATTAAGCAAAGTAAGTCAGAATGAAAGAATCAAGAAACATATGACCTCTGACCTCACTTATAGGTGGAATATAAAACTGAAAGGAACAAAGAAACAAAGACTCATGGACACAGTCAATAGTTTAGTGGTTAACTAAGATTAAGGGGAGAGGTGGGAGGAGGAGAGTCGAGAGGGGGAATCAAACATACGGTGATGGAAAGTGAGTTGATTCTGGGTGGTGAGCACATAATGCGATGTATAGACAATGTAATGTAGAATTGTATACCTGGACACAATGTAATTGATATCAATTAATGTCACCGCAATAAATTTAACAACAAGAAAAGCATACATGCTTTATATTGGTTTTGAGATGTGTTCTATTTATTGATAGAAAATATACTTCATAAACATTCCAGGAGAATAGTACATTCAACCTATAAACAAAATTATGAAAGATATGATTCTACAAGTTTTACTGGCAATACTTGGAAAAGTTTATCATTCCTAAAAATGAACAAAATATTAGCAGCAACCACTAGAGTCAAACTAAACAAATGAGAACACCTAAAAATTTGGTAACTCAAAGTGAATAGAAAACTTTATTCTTTTGGAAAAAATTGAAAGTGTTAATAAAGATAAGGCAACAAACAGATTTTAAAGACTTTGATGACAGATTTAATAAATCATTTTGTGAAATCCTTTGACAGAGAGCAGAGGCTAAGAGATCATGTTTTAAGTCAATCTACTTGGGTTCTTTCCTTGATTGTCCCTACTTTCTAGCTCTGTGATTCTGGACACTGTTTATCTTTAGCTTTGTGATCTATAAAACAAAGATATTAAAAGTATTTACCTCATAGAGTAGCAGCTGGTAGAATTGACACTCCATATAAAGCACTTAAGTGTTAGTTGTCATTCATCCCAGCCCATACTTCAGGCTCAAACAACCATAGTAAATTACTGTCAGTGATTTTCTTTTCTGAAAGGTACATAACTACCCAACCTGAGAGTAATGCTTTCCAGTGTCAAAACTCTCACAACAATAAAGTTATTTATAATAAACGTTATTTTATACCAACTTTGGAGATATGGTAACTCATTCCCACTATACTTATGAAACACAGCTCCTATGTGCTCAATAGGGCCTGAAAGAAAGAATAAAATAGTGACTTGAAAATCAATAATCCTCAATGCAGTAGGTAGCCTTTACGATGTCCCTTAATGATCCCCAATACCTGGTATTTTTTACTGTGTAATCTTCTCCCCTTTGGGTGTGAGCTGGATTTATTGACTAACTTCCATGAATAAGATAGGGCAGTGGTATATCACTTCCAAGATTAGGATACAAAATGAGAAAGGTGCCACCTCTTTCTCTTGACAGGAGTTAACGTACCCACCAGACCCACTTGGCCAAGAACTGGATTGATTTTACAATAGAATCCTCCCCAAGTTCAGCCTTGAGTGACTGCAGCCCCACCTACACCATGACAGCAACTTCGTAATGAGTAAGAGCACCCAGCTAAACTGCAGTGAGATTCCTGATCCACATTAAATGACATGATAAATGATCGTTTTAAGCCACTAAATTTGGGAGTATCTCGTAATGTAGCAAAGATTTGTGCACTCATCCTTTTCAAACTATAGATTCACTGTCTCAAGTTACTGGCACTGATAAAATTACCGGCCATCACTAGGCATTATTGGATGGTCACTTAAATTGGCAGCAAAACGAAACCAGGATCTCGTTTCTCATACCATACTGCAAAAATACACGTGGTTTAAGTAGCCCATGAGTCATTATTTGCTTTTTAATAGAAGTAGCCTGCTTTACACCACAACCTGTCTTCCACTCTTTTAAGCATTCTCCCCCAAATATTCTGCAAGGCTGATCCCTTCCCAACATTCAAGAAAATATCAGCTCCTCAGTGGCCTTGCCTGACAAGCCAATCAGAAAGTGCCACTAGCCACCCCCTCTTCTCACCTCACATTTCCCTCCTATTGTCTCCATTAATTTAACAGCACTTCCTATGCAGGTGTTTTATTCAGTCGTTCGTGTACTCTCTACCAGCCCTAAAATAAGCTCTACACTTGTTCACCGCTACTGTTACTCCTTTTGTCTGGAACACAAGCACGCAATAACTCCTACTTGTGAACTAAAATTTAAACAAGGAATGGGAAGCAAAAACTCAGGTCCAGAAAAACGCTCTGGGAAAGCGGAGAGGTCTGCAAGTTCCTTCAGGGACGCCCACAAGCCCCGCCTCCAAAGCAAGCCCCGCCTCCAAAGCAAGCCCCGCCTCCAAAGCCTAAGAAGCAAAGAAACCAGGTTACAGGAACGGAAACACGCTGCATCGGGGACGCAAGAGCCCGCGCAGAGGCGTGCGGACGGCGGGCGCGAGCGGACCTGAGGAGCGTGCGCAGCGCGGACGCGGGCAGGAGGGACGCCTCTGAGAGTACTTTACCCGAGTCTCCCCCGGGCACCGAGGGGGGCAGCGTGAGGGTGAACACGCCGGCCACAGCGGTGAACACAGCAATGCTGCCACACAGGCCCCCGGAGCGCCACCGCCCCCGGGCCGGGGCCCCTGCCGTCGCCATGGAGACCCATGGACCAGGGGGGACCCGGGAAGGAGAACGCGGGGAGCCCAAGAACTCGGGGCGGGACGGAGCTTCCCCAGCGAGAGGCCCCCCGCACGCAGCTGCAGAGACTTCCGGGTCGGCCCCGCGCAGGCCGCCCCGCACCCCTCTCTGCCGGCGTGGGGGTGGGAAGTCCCAGGCCTGGAGAAAGCCAGGCTCTGGGGGTGTTGTCACGCACTGGGGTTTACAGACTTATAGCATGCTGTACAGCAGCTCATCGCAGAGGGAAAATTTCTGTTAAGAAAGCAAGCCTGGGCGCAGGGCTGCTGACTCCTTAGCCATGGACCCCCCCTTTGTCACTGACTTGGTCGGGTCTGATAGAGACAGAAGCTGCGACCAAAACAGAGAGGAAGGAGTGCGTCTGTCCCCTATGGTATGGGGTGGAACTACATGGAAGGCTCCAGATTAGGAGCCCCGAGCCTCAACTGCGTTATAGCAAAGGGAAATGTATGTACAGTATGCACAAAATCAGTCAGTGACTATTATACTTTAATCGCACGTGTTTACTACGATTAGTCATAAGCCAGTGTGTGCTAATTACGAAATCTCTGCAGAAATTATTAAACCATGGAGTTGTCCATTGGGAAACTGTCTGATTGTTACCAACCAGTGTCACCCCATTAAATTTAACAATAAAATATAATATTAAAATAAATAAATAAATAAAAAATAAAGTAATTTTCTAGAGATGAAAAAAAAACAAAATTAATGAGAAAAATATGTGTAATTTAATATTTTGCTGGTTGCCTTGTGGATGTTTCATGAGTTTTAGCTTAGTCTTCATCACCTATGATGCCCTACTGATACAATGCTATAGTCACCTTCTTACACTGTACATCTGGAAAGAGTGTAGTGATTAGAGAAGTTATCAAATATTTCTAACTATCCCACTTTCCTGGCACATGGTGAGGTTGGACTTGCCTGATCCTTTGAAGTTACTATTGGCTAAGGCTTTAGCTAATGACATATCAGTAGAAGTGTGTTTTCCATGCAAATGCAGATAAAGCTCATGAATGTTTGCTTATTTGTTGTTTGTTTGTTTGTTTTTCCATCTTTCTTTCTCCCTACTACACTTGCTGGTAATGTTCTATGGAATGAATGCCCTGTCAGCCTAAAACATAGAACTAGAAGATATGGGACAGAGTTTGCAGTAGAACTTGTGATGAGCACATTGTAAAAAGAATCCTTTGTTGTTAAAATGCCATTAAAGTTTTGGGTTGTTTCATAATCACAAAAAAAAAAAAAAAAAAAGAAATTAAACCTTCAGAGAAATTAAAATAAGCTAATTAGCTGTTTTTTTTGTTTGTTTTGTTTATTTTTTTATAGCATGAAAAAAACTTGTCAGATGGGTACAAATAACTCATACCCTGATAAAGTTGTCTCCTACTTAAATGAAGAGAGGTAATTCTGATGGAGCTTTGATCACAAAGTGGGAAATGAAACGGAGACAATATTTGCAACTAGCAGCAGTGCACAAAAGAATATGACTATTGGACCACCACACAGCGTACTTTTAGTAAGATTTTTAAGCTTACGTTTTACATTATTATAGGAATTTTTCTGGATTGTGAGTTCCTGGAGAGTAGGGACTGTGTGGTAGGCTGCCCCTAAAATGTCTTCCAATGATCCCTGACTCCTGGTATTCACTCCTTTGTGAAATTCTCTCCCATTATATGTAGGCTGGACCGAGTGACTCTCTTCTATCAATAGAATAAGGCAAAAGTGATGGCTGTCTCTTTGGACTGACTCTTATCTTTCTTGCATTCCCTTTTGTAGTCACTACCTCTCTTGCCCTCTCACTTGCTGACTAATGAAGCCATTTACCATGCCGTGAACTGCTTTATGGAGAGATCCACATTGCAAAGAATTGAGGGTCACCTCCAGCTAACGGTCAGCGAGAAAGTAGGGTCTTCAGTCCAGCAACCTGCATGGAATTAATCTGGCAAACCCCATTTGAGGGAGGTAGGAAATGGATCCTTCCTGTGTAAGCCTGGAGATGATTGATGGTAACTCCTGCAAAGACCTTGATTGTCAGGACCCAGTTAAGTCTCAACACATTGCTGTCCTACAGAAACTATGAGATAATCAGTGTTGCGTTAGAGTTCACTAAGTTTTCAGGTAATTTGTTACTCAGCATAGATTACTAATACAGGCTGCCTTCTATTTCTTTTCTGAAAGAGGATGCCAGTGAATAATATTGACTGAGCCAAGCGTGTATGTACTTTTCCCCCTTCTCATCCATTTCATCTTTTTCTTGCTTGTGAGCTTTATGAAGGATAATTTTTTACCATAGCATGTTCCTTTCAAAAGGGCATAGTTCTTTGCCCATGTTTGGGAGGTAGAGGTCAGGGATTGAAATATCAAATGAAGTAGGATATTTTTGTTTGTTGTTTGTTTTTGTAAGCCAAGGGAGTATCTGGAGAGAAATAGTGATGAAGTAGATATGTGAAGGAGATAGGAGGCTCTGGTACCAAGGAGGAAAGAAGAGAAGGGATTAAAATTTTAGAGTTAGAGAGAAGGGAAGGGAATTTGAGATGACACATGTCAGTTGGATTTGATCCTCAGGAGAAGCATTATTTAGGTATGCCCTATTTCATTCCACAGTGGGTTAGAAACACCTGCTATAATATCTAGTATAAAATGAAAAAATGTGTGCATCACTTAGGATTCACCCAGAGACAAAACTAGTAGGAGGTATTTATTTCAAGGACTTCTCTCATGATTGTGAGTGCTGGCTAAGTAAGCTGAAAATCCTTAAGGCAGGCCACCAGGAAAGGCAGGCCACCAGGAAGGACATGCTGGAACTCTCAGGCATGGGGTGAAGCTTCTTTCCACAGGTGGAATTTCTTCATCAGGGAACCCTCAGTTATGCTGACCTTTCTGCTGATTGACTCAGGCCCACCCAGATTATTTAAAATAATCTCCCTGTCTTAAAATTAACTGGTAATGGACTTCAATCACATCTATAAAGTACCTTTACAGCACCATCTAGATTAATGTGTGACTAAAACACTAGGGAGTAGAGCCAAGCCAAGTGGACACCTCCAAGGAACATCATCACAGTATACGTAATGCAGATGCCAGGCCAGGGAACATGTGAGTGAGACCACTGAGAGGAGGCAAACGCACAGAAGGGTGAGCTGATGGTGTCCCACATTTGGTCCTGGGAGTCTTAAAAGCGAAACAAAAGAAACGTGATCATGAGCCTGGCCTCTCAGTTCCTCGGGGACAGCTGATTCTTTGTAGCACGTGGGGCCAGCACCTAGCCTCCATAGACTCCCATGGAGCAGCTCCTCATTGGAGCTGGGCAGCACCGGGCCTTGCAGCTCCCACTCAGCCTCCACTGATACCTTCCTAGCTAGAAGGGGTCGGAGTTACTGCTCCTCATGTGGCTTCCATTGTCACTACAGTGGGGAGCAGGAAGGGCTGGGAAGTGGCCTCCTTTGCGGGGTTACTGGTGAAACTTCTGACTCTTCTTTGGGCCTCATCTGACACCACCCCCCTCACAGGACAGAGAAGGACAGCTCATTACCGCTGCATGGTGGAAATCTGGACACACCACATGGATTCCACTGACACACGGAGGGGCCTCGTTACGCAGCCAGGATGAGGTTCTGGCTCTTCCTTCATCCTTTTGTGACATTCGCTGGTGGGTGTGTTGGGGTATCGAGAGGGTGGAAGTCTAAGCTCCCCACTCAGCCTTTCCTGGAGCGTGTGTGTAAGGGGGTGGGGCAGGGGCCCCTGGGTTTTCTTGGTCATTTGGCTACAGTACAGAGATTATTTTCTAAAATGTGTCTGTGTTGCCCCTTTCCTTGTCCTTTGACCAGAGAGAGCAGGCCTTTGCTGGGCGTTTGTTCTTTCTTTTTATTCCTCAGTGCCTGCTGAAGTCTCTGGATGCCTCTTGAAGCTTCTTTGGCATCTATCTAATCTAGAATGCATGAGGCAGAAAGGACACCCAGAAAACTCACCACCATGTCATTCTTCAGGGTTTGAGACTCCTATCTGGTGTGACTTCTTTCCATCTTTTTTTTTTTTTTTAAGATTTTTTTTTTTATTGTTTTTGACAGAGAGAGAGAGAGAAGTGGGGAGGGCCCAGAACAGTCTTCATAGTTGCACATCATTGGTTTTTCCACATAGTTTTATTCCACAGGTGGGCGCCGGGCTGCACAGGGCAGGGAATGGGCTGGGGGTCTCACCCTGGTGAGAACTGAACTGGGGGCACTCCCCAGTTCAGCATATGGGTCTGCATGGGTTGGGGCTGGGATTCGATCCTCGGTCCTCGGGGCTGCAAAGTGAGCTCTTCACCTGCTGAGCCATCCGGCTTCCCCTTCTTTCCATCTTTCAGTCTTATGTTTGTTTTATATGTAATGTCCAAGGTATTTAGTTGTACAGTAGACTCTCAGTTAACTGGCACCCATGGGGATTGGTAGATGCTGGATAATGTAAGTAGATTCTCTGTTAACTGAAATGCAAGTAACTGGCACTCTTAAAAAACTGGCAAAATTTTTTGGCTGGTTTCATTGAGTTCTAGTTAACGGAGAGTTTACTGTACTTAGGAGGAGGAATAGAGAGAAATGTGTCTAGTCCATCTTTCTGGAAGCGGGAGTCACTTCCTTTTGGGTTACTCTTAGTGTTCAGAGCAGCTCCACAGGCATTAATGCACTGAAATTTGCCTAAAAAGTTGTCATTTAGAACTCATTATCCCCCCAAAACCCCACATGAAATAAAGTCAGATGTGCCTTAATCTTACTGACACCTGTGAAATTTTAGATTAAGAGCTTTATATTAGAAATTAGATACCTGGAATACTATCCAATAAACCATCTGCAATAGGACAATACAAGAAGACACACACATCTCTCTTAAGTGCCTTAGAAAAATAATTTTAAAGACTCAAACATACTAGTGACCAAAGGAATTTGAAAGAAAAGCTTTGTTTTTCACCTTTCCAATTGTCAAAGATATTTACTATCTATAGACTATTGGTGATAATAGAATTTAGTATAACATTTTAGAGGCCAATTTATGTGTGCCAAAAATATAATTTGACTTAAATGTCAGTAAACATATGAAAATGTGTTTAACTTTATTAGTAATCAGAGAAATGCAAATTAAAACCATAATAGTATATATTACACACCTATCAGCAAAAATGAAAGTCTAATATTGGCAACTGTGTGGAACAATGGAAATGCTAGAAGGAATATATATTGGTAAAACTACTTGGAAAGCAGAAAATTTTCCAGCAAAGACAAAGATGTGTAGAGCCTATAACCATGTTTTTGAAGCCATGAAACAGATAAGAAATGTTCATAGCAACATTGCTCATAAGAGTGCTAAAATAGGAACAACCCCAAATACCCATCCACATGGGAATAGAATGAGAATGAATGGATGACACAGAGCTACCATGGAACAAGATGGGCAAATCTCACATAAAAAAAATATTATGAGCAAAATATTAAGCAAAAGGAATAACACATAGAATCATTCTAGTTATTTAAAGTTGAAAGATAGTGAAACTGAACTATATTGTTTAGAAATATATTCATAGAGTTTAAAACTATAAGGAAAACTAGAAAATCATCACTACAGATGTTGGGCTAGTGGTAGTTGCCTCTGGCGTGAGTGGGGTTGTGACTGGTGGAGAGTACATGTGGGCTTTGGGATGCAGTCCATGGTTTTGACTTGAGCAGTGGCTACATGGGTATTTCCTTTATAATAGGTCTTTATAAATGTTTAATGCACTCTTCTATCTATGTGACATATCATAAAAAAGGTGGATAGGAAGGAAGATTGTAGAGCAGTTAGCTAATGGACAGTTTTGTACTGAGTGCTAACCAGAATACTGTATTACCCTGAGTTAGCATAAGATAACTCATGAATTTTCCTGCATCTTCTTAGTTCCATAGTAGCTAGGTGTACTTTGTTCATTCTCATATGTAATATAAGTGATTATATAAGTGTGGAGGTGCCCACAGAAAATAAATTTCAGCATGAAAGTAAATTTTCTTTCAAAATCTCTTCTGGTGAGCCAATGTAATAGACTATTAACTCTCTAATTTAGTTTTTTAAATTAATTTATTTTTATTGTTAAATTTATTATGGTGACATTGTTTAGTAAAAATTACATAGGTTCCAAGTATACAGTTCTATAGTTCTCCATCTATGTGTTACAATATGTGTTCACTACTCAGTCAGCTTTCTTTCCATCACCATATATTTGGCTTCCCTTCCCTTCTCTCCCACCCTACTCCCCCCTTACCCTCAGGTAACCGCTAAACTATTGACTGTGTCCATGAGGTTTTGTTTCTTTGTTGCTTTCTGTTTTATATTCCACATATAATGAAGTCATATGGTTCTTAGCTTTTTCCTGTCTGACTTATTTTGCTTAATAAGATGATTTCAAGGTCCATCTATGTTGTTGCAAATGGCAGAATTTCATCTTTTCTTACAGCTGAGTAATATTCCATTGTTTATATGTACTACAGCTTCTTTATTCAGTCATCTATCAGCATAAACCCACAAATCTCCAATTTAGTTTTTGAACATAAATTTTGTGAATTATGCTCCAGATCTTCAGGAAAAAAAAGAAAGAAAGAAAGAAAAAAAGTTGGTTTCATAGTCTGGTGTCTAGTAGGATTCTTCAAAATTTTAATGAACCCAACTTTTAAAAAGAAAATTCAAAGATATCACATAAAAAAAGAAAAAAGAAAGGAAGAAAGGATGAAAGAAAGAAAATTTAAAGGCCCAAAGGAAACAATTTAAAAAGCTAAGATAACAACTATCAATTAGAAATAGTGGTGAGGATTGCAGCAATGAACCAAATCCTCATTTTGTCTGGGGATGCAATAGATAATGTTTTACATTGATAAATTAAGAGATCATTCTAGAGCAGGGGTGTCCAATCTTTTGGCTACCCTAGGCCATGTTGGAAGAAGAAGAATTATCTTGGGCTACACATAAAATACACAACACTAATGATCGCTGATGAGCTTAAAAAAAAAAATTCTCCCCCAAATCTCATAATGTTTTAAGACAGTTTAAGAATTTGTGTTGGGCCACGTTCTAAGCCGTCCTACGCCACGTGTAGCCTATAGGCCATGGGTTGGACAAGCTTGTGCTAGAAGCTAATTATTTAGGGAAATAATCATGAGAAGACTAAAACCAGTAAAGGTTAAAAGTGCCTCTAAGAAGGGACAGACATTAGATGAGAAGAGAGGCAGGATGGGAGATACCGCTTTCATTATAAGTTATGTATTATATATTTTGCCATGCGCATTGTATTACATTGATAAAGAATAGGAAAATATTTGTAAAGGAACAACTGAGAATGAAAAAAAAAAACACAACACATTGAAATTAGAGATTATAATGTATATGAAAAGCCTGAAGCATACATAGTAATAATAGTGATATCAGTGTTTGCCCTTGTAAATCAGTTGTTTTCTGTTTGAATTACATTTTTAAAATTCTCTTATTGAGTCATTCTATTTTAATTTGCAAATGGAATTTTATCGATGTAAAATTTTATTTATTCAAAGGGTTGTATGATTTATGTTTTAGAATTCACTCTGGCTGCAGAGTGGAGAAGATAGACCAATAGAAATACATACAGGCCGCACAAACAAGTAGTTAGGGGTAATAATAACAGCAGTAATCTATGTGAGAGTTGACTTTGGTCCTAACCAGAGTAATGGTAGTGGAGATAATGGAAAACTGAATTAAAAGCATTATAATATTCATATTTAAATACAGGTGTTTTTTTCCCAGGCAATACTTGGGGGAAAAAAATAAAAAACTTGTTGAAATACGTACTTGTAAATCTAAGTATTGCTTGAATAAGCAATTACTTCTTTCATCTTGTCATTTCCTTCTGGGCTCTTTCTCATCCCTTAAATACATATATCTTTTAGTAAGTTTCTGAATGTTTGTATATCTGAATTTATCTTTTGTGAATTATGATTCTGGATAGAATTTTAGATTCATCATTTTCGCCCTCAGCATTTTATTACTCTATTTTTTCCCCCCTGGCATCTATTGATGAGAACTCTGTTATCAGATTGTCATTCCTTTTAGCTATTTTGCCTTTTCTCTCTGGAAGGTTTGGGATTTATTTCTTCATCTTTATTGTTTTTAAATTCTCTGTGATGTATCTGGGCATATATCTTTCTAAATTTATTCTGTTTAACATTCATTTGTTCTTTTTAAAGTAAAGATCCAAGTTTTTTAGTTTTGGAAAGTTATTAATCATTATATTTCCAAGATTGCTTCTCTATCATGTTATCTTTCCCTTTTTTCTGAGACTCCAATTGGGTTTTCTCCTTGTTTCTACATCTATTATTATACATATGAGGTCTGACAATTCAGTTTGCAAACTTGCCACTGTGCACTTAACATTGACAGCACTGTATGAACAATTTGGTAAGGTTTCATAACCTTAGTATATCAGTGTCTCATAGTTGAGTTGATGTCACTGTGTGGCATTGTCTTTCTGAGTGGTGTTCATTATAGTTGCGTGTTTTTGTGTGCCATCGCTAGAATGTTGGAGCATGAATTAGGTGTGCCATCGCTAGAATGTTGGAGCATGAATTAGGTGTGCCATCGCTAGAATGTTGGAGCATGAATTAGGTGTGCCATCGCTAGAATGTTGGAGCATGAATTAGGTGTGCCATCGCTAGAATGTTGGAGCATGAATTAGGTGTGCCATCGCTAGAATGTTGGAGCATGAATTAGAACAACAAACAAATATTAAATTTCTTTTTAAACTTGGTAAGTGTGGAAATGAAATCAGGGACATGTTAACCCAAGTTGACAGGGATAATGCCATGAAGAAGATGGCAGTGTACAAATGGATTAAACATTCTTCTGAGGAGTGAGAAGGCGTCACTTTTGAAGAGAGGTCAGGGCAGCCAATAATGAGCAAAACTGATGAAAACATTGTAAAAATGCATCAAATTGTGCATTCAAATCATTGGCTGACTGTGAGAAGCATATCAGACCAAGTCAACATCGATAGGGAAACAGCTGGGAAACTCTGCACTGAAAATCTTGGCATGAGAAAGATGTGTACAGAAATGGTCCTAGCTCACCAATGAACAAAAGCAAAGGAGAGTCAGAATTTGCTAAGACCTTTTGGAGAGGCAAGATGATGTTTAGGGCCATGTTATCACTGGTGATGAAACATGGGTGTGCCAATATGACTCTGAAACAAAGCATCCAAGTGCACAATGAAAGTCAGTCAATTCTCCACAACTAAATATATTCTGTCAGTCCAAACAAGAGTCAAAATGATGTTGCTAACTTTTTTTGATATCAGAGGGATTGTTCATTATGAATTTGTACCAGCTGGATAGTCAACCAAGTTGACTATTTGAAGTGCTAACAAGGCTGTGTTTAAAAGTTAGATAAGAAAGACATGAACTTTTCATCAGCAACTCATGGTTCTTGCATCACAACAATGCACCAGCTCACACAGCACTGTCTGTGAGGAAATTTTTAGCCAGTACACAAATAAATGTATCAGAACACCCTCCTACTCACCTGATCTGGCCCCCAAGGATTTTTTTCTTTACCCAAAGATAATATTGAAAGAAAGACATTTTGATGACATTCAGGACATCAAGGGTAATATGACAATGGTTCTGATGGCCATTCCAGAAAAAGAGTTCCAAAATTGCTTTGAAGGCTGAACCAGGTGCTGATATCAGTACATAACTTCCCTAGGGGAATACTTCGAAGGTGACCGTAGTGATATTCAGCAATGAGGTATGGAGCACTTTTTCTAGGATAAATTTGCAAACTTAATTGCCAGACCTCGGATATATTTTCCATTTCTTATCTGAGCTCCATTTTGAGATATTTATTTAGTTCTTCCAATTTATGGATTATCTCTTCAGTTATAAAGAAGCTATGAGTTGGCCTATCTAATGAAATATTTTAATGGTGTATATAATCAACCGTATTTTTCATTTCCATGATTTCTAATTGCTTCTTATTCTTTATAGTCCTATTTTCACTTAATTACAAGGTTGGTTTTTATTTTCTCATAACTACCAGTTTTTCTTTCTGGTTGCTATTTTCTTCTTAATATCTTGCTCTATTTATTTCCTCAGTTGTGGATTTTCCCATCTGTTAGATCTGGTGACTCTTATTTCATGCCATTAGACCTTCATTTGTCATGAGATGGTTTGCATACTTATTTTCTACAGTAATTTCTTCCCATTATATTCTGAGACTATGTTATGGTTGCTTCCATCTTAACACTTAAGAATTCAGAGCTTCCAATTAGGTCCTAATAGCCTAACTTGGGGTTCTCACCATAACACCGTGAGGCAAGTCCCTGCTCTGATCTCATTTTGTGACTTAGAAGTTGTTGCTGGAAGTTTGTTTATTTTCTTTCTTCTTTCCTCCCTCCCTCTCTTCCTTCTCCCTTTTTTATTTTTATTTATTTTTTATTTTTTTTATTTTTTATTTTTTATTTTTTTCCTTCCTCCCTTTTTACTGTGGAAATTTTCAAGCATACACAGAACTGGAAAGAATAGTATAATAAAACTTTAGAACTCATCACTCAACTTCAATACTTATCAATGTATGGGTAATCTTATCTCATATTTTAAAGATCCCCGGTATCATTTTATCCATAAGTGTTTCAGTATGTATCTCAGAGGTGTGGTCTCTCTCTTTTCTTTTTAAACATAAGTATATTACCATTATAACACCTAAAATTTTGTGATAATTTCTTAATGTCAACTATCCTGGTAGTGTTCAATTTCCCTGGTTGTCCCATAATTTTTTTTTTTTAGATTTGTTTTATTGTTTGACAGACAGAGACAGAGAGAGAAGGGGGAGGGCCCAGAGCAGTGTCCATAGTTGTACGTCATTAGTTTTGACATATGTAATTTCAATGCACACAGGTGGATGTGGGGCTACACAGGGTGGGAATAGAACTGGGGCCTCCTGCAGGGCCTCAGCTCAGCTTATGGGTCTGCATGGGCCGGGGCCAGGATTCAATCCTTGAACCCTGGGCTGCAAGGCAAACGCTCAACCTGCTGAGCCATCCCAACATCCCCCCATAATTTTTTTTAATAGCATGTTTATTTGAATTAAGGTTTATATAAGATCCAGTTATTGCCTTTGGTGCCTACTGACACCTTCCATTTATCCCAGTGAGAGTAAACTGGTCATCCATACTGTGTGAAACGGGACAGTACTGGTGCTTTCTGTCCCGTTTAAAATGGTGCATCTGGTCAGCCTACATGTATCTCCTAAGTCTCCTTTAATCTATAACATTTCTCCTTTCAGAATGTGGGGGCATTTAAAGGACAAAAGAAGAAACTAGATTATTTATTCTGTAGGATTTTCCAGATTGTAACTTTTGTTATTGTGTCCATGTGATATCACTTAACTTTTATGCATCAGTCATCTATTGCTTCAATAACGCTGTGCAACAAAGCGCTACAAAACCTCAGTAGCCAACAGCACAGGGTTTATTAGTGCTTCTGCCTCTGGGGAAATTGGTGTGGTGGTTCTGTTGATCTCAGCTGAACTTGCTCGCATGTCTGAGGATCAGCTGGCGGCTAGCTGGCCTAGGACAACCTTGACTGGGAGGGCCCCAGGGGATGCAATTCTCCATGTGTCTTCCATCAGGTTAGCTCAGTCACATTCTCCTCACGATGATGGCAGAAAAACAGAAAGACTGTGTGGTGTTAAAAGCACAGAGGGTGGGAAGAAGTCCTCACCAGAGGGAGGTGGCTGAGTCCTGGAGGAACTGGATAAGTAGACCAGGTAGTAGGATGGAGTCTCATAGAGCAGCGTGGAATCCAGCTGCAACTGTAAGCTAAAGGCAGAGTCACAACGTGTAACGCAAGAGCCCAGATCCTGGATCCGAAATAAAACCGGAGTCAGAATTAGCAGAGATGGATTTTCTTTAAATTAATATTTATTCAGCTCCTACTGTATGCCAGGCATGTCATTAAGAAAGTTACAGAAGTTGGAGAGTAATGGCTGAGACCATGGATTCCGAGGCCACGTGCCTGGGTTGGAGACCTGCCTTCATCAGTGAAATGTGTTATTCACGTACAATGCTTAAGTCACTGCTTACTGCATAATAAGCACTCAAAAAATGTTATGCATAATCTCATGTCACATCCCCAGGAACTCTGTGAGCTGGAAACCATCTTTATTTTCATTTTACACATGAAGAAAGAGAGCTCTGGAGAGGTTAGCTCCCTCGCCCCAGTCACACCTGTGAGTGATGGGGCGGGAGTTCAGACCCACGCATTTCCTCTCAGGGCCCACCCCACAATGGGCAACTCTCTCATCTGTACCCTTGGCTTTGACACGGAGTTAGGTTTGGAAATGCCCTCCTCTTGGGCTAAGGTTTGCCCCAGAGGCTGAGTGTGTGGATGTGTAGGAGGTAGGGGTGGGGTAGGAGGGACGGGTTCATCCTGAGAAGTGACCTCAGTTGAGGAGATCAGTGAGTGGTAGGGGCAGGAACCCAAGCAGTCAGACAGTGTTGGGCTCCCAGTGGAGGGAGGACCTTGGGACCAAGGAGCAGAGGTGTGTGTCTAAGGCCACAGATGCAAAGGGACATGTGTGAAATCTCTTAGCAAGGAACATGAAGGTAATGGGAAAGGTGGGGGAGGTGTATTTGGAGAGAGATTTTTTAAGTCAGGTGAGAAAAGAGACTTGTTAAAGAAAGACCAAATGTGGCCCATTTTGTAACGTGGTATTTCCTAAACCTGGCTGATCATCAGGAACATTGGGCAGAGCTTTTTAAAATTGTGGATTCCTGGGCCCACCCTTGGAGAGTCTGATTAGGAGTTCCAGGTAGATCCTCGATATTTGCACATTGTCAAGGCTTCCCAGGTCATCCTGTTGATTAGCTTGGTCTGGGGCCGACTGATCTAAAGTCACGGCTCTTCATTTTTCAGATAAGGAAGCTGACACCGGGGAGGTTAAGCGTCTCAACAGAGCCACACAGCTGGTTGATGGCAGAACTGGAACTGGGCTTTAATCCAGTGCTCTTTCCATAGTATTCTGTATCTCTGTCACTATATTAAATGTGTAAAATGCTCCCATTTAGGGGAAAATGCTCCCATATATAAGTGCATATGTATGTTGGTATAAGGTTATCAAATAGTGGTTATCACTTTAAACAGTGAGTAACCGTAATTATGTGCAATAAACTCTATGAAACAATCTCTACTATTCCTAGCTATGTGGTTCTATTCCCAGGTGGAATGTGATTGGTTCAGAAGTTTGAATCATACATTTTTTTTTATATATATATCTCTGATTTCTCCCACAGTACATTTAGTAAATGTCAGTTAAATAACTGCAATGATTTGAAAAAGCCAACATATAATATGTTCAGTGGTGAAAACTCAATGGCAGGAAAACATTTTTGTGTCAGTCTAAGAATTCTTTTTTCAAGTCTGTCAAACCTTTATCAATTTGAAATCACAGCTTTGGTAAATAATATAAACTTAAGAAAGAATAATACACTTAAAAAAAAAAGATTGATTTTATTGTTTGAAAGGTGAGAGAGAGAAGGGCGAAGAGCCCAGAACAGTCTCCATAGTTATATACACTAGTTGTAACATGGTTTCATTCCACACAGGTGGATGTGGGGCTTTGTGGTGTGAAAATCAAATAGGGGGCCTCCCACATGGGAGGCGAGACCCTTTGCCACTGAGCCATCTCAGCTGTTACCTGTTGTGCCACAGTTTAGCATATGGGTTTGCACGGGCCGGGCCCAGGAATGGAACCCTAGAACTCGTGATTGCAAGGTAAGCTCTCAACTGCTGAGCTATCCCAGCGTCCCCACGACTTTCTTTTGTAAGGCAGTCTTGATAAATGGGATTGAGTCAATCATCTGTAGATGAACTGATCAATTAATGCACCTAACTTGACAATTCTCTGCCTGAGTGACTAGCACTGATTGTCCCTTTCAGGGTAGCAGTATGCCACACTAAGCCTGGTTCTCATACTGCCTCTCTTTAAAAAAAAAAGGAAACTGAGGCCCAGAAAGTTTGCGTTAAACCTCCTCTTTGTCACAACTGACAAGTTGAGGGATTGGGGCCTGTGCTCTTTCCACACACAGGATCATACTGCTACCCAACTGAGAAGCAGATTGCTGAGTTTGCATTGCAGTTGTTTCTTTTTTCTTTTTTCTGCTCAGAGAGTGTCTGCACGTCACTCAAGCACAGAGGCTGAAGGAACTTTGAGATCAGGAGAATGAGTGTCAGCTTGGGGACTTCGCCATCACAAACCATCTCTGTGGGTGTTCTCAGGAGCCTCGGAGGTGCCACAAAACATGGCATTCTGGGGGCTCCTGGGCCTGATGGAATCTCAGAGTCAGGAGTAGGACAGATGGTGCTCACTTGCCCCAGGGGGTGCAGAGTCTTCGGGAGCTGGCTCCCCTGAGTTTCCGGAAGGGAAGGCTGGTACTGGTCAGGAACCAGTGGTCAGCAGATGAACCTCGGCTTGGAGATGTCCATATGAGGGGGCTCTGCTTGGAAGCTGGAGGGGCCACTCCTTACATGGCTTGGCTTAGAGCTGCACTTCCATAGCAAATGCTCTGCTTTTCTTCAGATTCTGCTTTTATGTGGAGTTGCTTTGCAAGGAGCTAGGTGGAGCATGTTTTGTTTGTTTGTTTGTTTGTCTGTTTGTTTGTTTGTTTTGGGGGGGGGTGCAGCTGGGTCCTGAAATCTCTCAGGCCACTTCTTTGAGTCTCTCCTGTGTAAGAAAAACCCTCCACTGAAGAGCATTCACCATCATTGCCCAGCTGAAATGGGGACAGGACTGTTGTCCTCTCCAAATCTGTGGTTCACGGGGGCAGGGGAGCACCGATTCCCATGCAGATGGCTAGACATGGATGGGGGTCTCCACGACTGTGCAGGGCAAAGGAAGCCTGGCGCACTGGGTCACTTCAGATGGCGCTTGGGCTGTGGTCCCTCTAGGGCCACAGTGTGCTTCAGGGTGGAGTGGTCCCCAGAGCTGGCCCTCCATACTGCTGCCTGAAGCAGCTACATACATCTGTGAAAGTGTTCTTGGGCTACCTTCTGCTCAAAGAAAGTGAGCCCAGAGCTCATGGTCACCGGACAGAGAGACTTCGACCTCTAGGGAGACAAGGGGTTCCAGCTGCAGGGACCTTGTTTCAGACTTTACTGGAGTAGTTATGACTCAGACCTGCAGAAGCACATTTCATTGGGTCTGAAGCTGTTTAAAGTTCCAAGAGCAAAGAACCCTGACTCCCTGGAGACACCATGGCCCTGAGGGGCCACCGGCCCAAAGAGTGTGTGACCTGCTTTCTCCTGAAGGAATTAAGATGGCAGACAGTGCTCTTTTAATAGGAGGAAGGGTGCTGCTAAAATGGCCGTGAATCCTGAGCGTAATGCTGTTGCCCAGCATGAGCGGCCCCCCTGGGGCAAATGAGCAGATACCGGAGCTGCTCTCATCACACACACACACACACACACACACACACCCCACCCCCATCAGCCAAGATTGTGAGAGGGGTCTCCTGTCAGGGACTTGAGACAAGAGCAATAGATACTCAAGGAGTGACTTCTTCCCAAGCCAGCCTACTATACATTCCTTGCACAGGGCCCCAGGGATGCTCATTTTATAAGTGAAAGACTTACTGCCTGAAAATATAGTTCATGGATGGAGAGAGAAGTAATATTTCTTAGCACCCCATTGGAGCGAAGTGGAGCTAATTCAACTACAAAAAGTAAACTCATCCAAAATATTGAAGGTAAAGTCTTCAGTTCCACTAGAATCAAATCCATGAACATAATCCAGTCTTACCAAGACACTTAAAGGGTCACGTAATTAGATGGAAAGGTTTTCTTCTAGGTATTTCGTCCATCTACTTTGCCCCTCATCTGGAGACATGCTGACTTTTGTGGCACTAGATCACCCTCTAGTGGTGGTGAGGCAAAGCAAACCCTTCCAAACTGCTAAATTTATCCACTGTCAGGGAGCACTACATTAATCAATATCCCTTGTTTGGGCAAAAGGTTAGTTAGGTAGGCTTGCCTCAAAACAGCAGAATAAATTAATAGGATATTATTTGATGACTCCAAGCCTTATAATTCTCTAAGAATAAGGCAAGTTCTATTTTATTTGATGCTCACTGCCAAGGGCAAACAAACAAGAATTATTAAAAATCTTAAAACAATCTAAAATAATATCCAACCCAGTGAGGTTTTAGGAAAGCTTTTGTTTTTTCTTTTATTCTTAAATCCGAGCAGCATACAGACTTTCTCCTTGGAGATTCAGTTTAAAGAAAGGAGAGGAAGCAGATAATAGATATAATACCTAAAACAAACTCCCTTCAGCCATGACAGTGTTATTACAAACTTGAGTGAATACCATTATTGCAGATAAATAAAAACAATGGACCAGAACCAATTTTACATAAGGAAATATTGTTCAATTTGTTGTAAGCCTTGGTGAAGATTTTTCTCTGGTCTCTCAAGTGATGGTTAATATAAATAAGAAATTTGTCTGCTTAAAGATAGCACTCTCACAAAAGCATGTGTATACATTTAACCAACTAACAATGTGGCCATCTTGTGTGTGGGGGGGTCCCTAAAGAGAAATAAATATATGCACTTGGTTCAAAATGTAAGTTATATTCTTAAAATCAAACAAACACAAAAAGGGAAGAAAAATATTCAACACACACATAGAAAAATAAACTTTTTTTTAAGCCAGAAGCTTTGTGTTCTGTTGTGTTTAGACTTAAAATATAGAACTATTTAGAAAAAATTAAAGAGATTATGTTTATTTGACTTCAAGTTATCTCAGCAAGAAACACATTTTTCATACCTCCTTGGAAGAACAGCAGGTCAAATGACACATTTGTGAGTGACTGAGATATTTCAGCCACACTGCAGGGTCCACCTGACCTGAGTACTGTAGATTGAGGGAACAAAGGCTTGTGTTTTAAATGTTCCTTTAAGAGCCTTTCTGGGGAGTAACGGGGAATGCACAAAGCTGTCACGGGCCTTGCTTTTTATTTTTATCTATGACACTAATCAGTTTAATTATATTTCTTACCCATGACTTAGGCTCATAATTCATTTTCCCAAATGCAAATATTATATAGCATCATTCTGCAACTTTGCAAGAATAATACAGTTTGTTTCAAAGTCACCCACATCCTTAAACTCCAAAGAGTTTCCCAATATGTGCAAATTGATCTCTCTCTTTGAGTAGGTTTTGTTTTTGAATCTGCTAAATAGCAAAGGTAAGTCTTTGTTCTTAATACTATTATAAAACAAAGAGCAGAACAGGTTTGTTAAAGAGGCCATCTAGGATCTGAGAAAGTGATTCACTTTATTAGTTGACTAAATGAAAATCATACGTTCATGCAAAGTTAAATGGGGCTGCAGTTCCGTCCCTGAATGGAACAATTAATATTACAAGTGTCTGAAGATCACGCTTGAGAAGACTTCACTGCACGTTTTCAACAGTAATTATTTCAAACATAGAGCAGAACACAACCCCTGTTTAGGGTGTAACTCAATATAAGGACTTGTGAGTCAAATGTTGAGCCCTTTAGGACTACAAATCTTTGTTTGTGGCCTTATTAAAAACATTCATCCATCTCCATTTAAAGGGATAGATTGCCATGGCCTAAATAAAATGCCGGAGCCCAGAATGAAAATGGACTGACCTCGCTGTTACACCTGATACTCCAATACTGATTTTCTCCAAGCTCCCCTTTCTTCACCTCCTTTGCCCCAGGCTTTCATAAGCCAGAGAGAAAAATGAATTTCACCTCCCAGATGCTAGGATTGCTGGTGCAGAACGTAACTAAATATCAGCAGCTGTGCCAGGGCACCTGGGGCCATAAAGGAAACTGACAATAGACTTAGTTATGAACAAGATCCCGGTTCTCTGATCATCTTGGTTTCATATGCTTTAAGAAGGGCAGGCAGAATTGCAACTATGCTCTTAAAAAAAAAAAAAAGTGAAAAAAGAGATATGTATGGGAGAAATTCTTAGGAAAAAGGGGATAAAACCAATGTCCCCAAAGCCACAAAATGGGGCTGAAGTGATGCCAATAATATTGCTCCTGACCACCACTTCCCAGCTTTAATGCATAAATGTATCACCTGGGATCCTTGAAGATGCAGATTCTGAACTGGCAGGTCTGGGGTAGAGCCTGAGAGTCTGCATTTCTAACAAGCTCCCACAGGACGTTGGAGCAGCTGGTCTGAGAACCACATTTTAAATAATTAGGGGCTAGATAAATTCACTGCCTTTCAAATAATTTGCGCCCCCCCCCCACTATTTATTACTCTTGGTAGTTTCATTTAATATTTGTTACTCAAAAAATTTCCTGAAGACACACACTATGTATTTGATTTCTCTGATCTATTCCTTAGCACCTAGCATGGTGTGATTGTAAGAATGAGAGGTGAAATGGTAATAGCAACAAAGGCAAACCCTTTTCAGCAATAATAGCAGCACACCTGTGAGGAAGAAGGCTTAGGCTCAAGGACAATTGCACAGTATTGGTGGAAAAGGGGTCAGAGAGCCTTTATTGTCTTTCATGAAGAGTATTTGAGAAAGTAATCTCTGGTCTACCTCTCATTTTCAGTGTGTGAAATGAAGTGCTGTCCTTCCAGAGATGCAGCGGTTACAGCAGGAAAGGATTGGGTTTGGGAAGAGGCAGTCAGGATAGACCCTGTGACCTTGATTTAGCCTTAAGGCTTAGTCTACTCCTCACATTGGGATGAACATACCTATCTGCGAGTTAAATTTAAGGATTGGAAAGGATTCCTGTAAAGTGCTGGGGATAGTAGTTGCTCAATAAACATTAGGTGCAATCAACTCTTTCAGGGCTTGCTATAACCCAGGGGTTTTTAACCATGGCAGCTGGGTTAGAATCACCTGGGGGAGCTTATAAAAATCTTGATTTTCCTTCCCAGACTATACCCCAGATCAATTAAATGATCATCTCTGAGGAGGGGAGGGGGCCATTTTTAAAGCCCCCAGGTGATTCCAAGTTCAGTTTATGTTGAGAACCACTGTTCTAAGTGTAGCTAAGGAGCAGTTACTTCTTTGGGACCTAATAGAAACCAGCTAATTATCTTCCCCCAGAGGTGTAGAGGAGAGGAGGAGGGGGAGAGGCTCCTCCACCCCAATGCACACCCCCAAGGCTTGTCTTCCCTCTTTTCACCCCTGCAGGGACAGCAATCTGCCAGCTAGTTCTCTGTGCTAATCAGCTCCTAGTTACTGATCTGCCCTGGGGACATCAGCACAAGCCCCATCCCTTCAGATATTCAAGCTTGGACTTCGATCGTTGTTGATGTGTGATTCGTGGTTATTACCTTCTCTCCATCATCACTGATCAAAGTATTTTATGATTGTTACCCACATTTTCTGTGGTTTTACCAACAGTGAAATCACATGCGGTCACATGAAGAAAACAGCCACCAGAAAAACTCACCCTGATATTCACCCCTGGAGAGCTGACCCCCCCCCCCCCCCCCCAGTGTGTCTGAGGTTTTCTGAGGAAAGGAAGCGGGTACCTCACCAGTATGCTTGAACCATTCTGGTTCTGTCACATCCTATCTGTGAGATCAAACTACCTCAAAGGACTGTGACTAGTAAATAAGTAACATACAAAGCTCCTCAGGCTAGTGCTTGGGACCAGGTGTGTGCTCAATGCTGTTAGGGTTTTTACAATTAATATCGGGCACCTGCTGGGCGTGGCCACCCCTGCTGGGCACCGCTGACCCTTTCCAACGTTGTGATTTCTTTTTTCACTCTCATGGAATTCTTGCTCTTTCGTGGTGCTTGAACCATGGTCTGGAGGCCACTCTGGTACACGGAACCTGGGCAGTACTGCTAAGGTCTCCAAACTCACTAAGCTTTTACTTTCTTTTCTCCCTCTGACCCAGACATAAGTCAGTCCCCACCTTGTACTTCAAGGGCATCTGCCCTTTCTTCCTGAAATGCTGCAACCAGGTTAGGCTCCCTGCCTGATTCCCCTTCCCCATCTTGTACTGCTGCATTGGGTCATTAGCCACAGCTGAGTCTCTGAAGGGCGCAGAACGTGTGCCCAAGCTGGGACATTGGTGCGTTTACCTACCAGGAGAGGAGCAGGACCCCTCTTCCGGTACCAACTGATGAACAATTCCTGTGGACCTATTCGGTTACCTGGTAGGTGATGGGTGCTAGACCCAGTCGTGCCCTCATTATGTTCTTTGTGAGGAGATACAGGATGTGGACCCTGAGAAGAGGGGGTCACTTAATGTGAGCCTTCAGAAGAAATTTATCTGCTGAGATGAACTCTCTATAGTCAATAGAGGGCCCAAATTTTATAAATAATGAGAGTCTAGCAGCTATTTGCTGACAGAGGCTCCTCTGCCACCTGGGAAGAAACTCAGGCTAGACTCTCCATGCCCCACGTGTTTACGCCAGCTGAGCCAATCACTGCAATGCTGCACAATTACATAGCCTCATTTGCGTCTTTCCCAACCAATCAGAACTGCTCTGTAATGGCCAATCAGAACTGTATGAATTTGGAAACCTCATTTGCATAAAATTGGACCAATTGGGAACCTCGGTGGGAACCTTATAAAAGGCAGCCTCAGCTGTGTCTTGATAGAGTGCCCTTTTCAGTTTTCAGTGAAGGTCGAGGCTGCGCTTTTCTGAAGACAAATCTTTCTCTTTAGTCTGTTCTTCTGAAGAAACTCTTTCTCCTTTTCTCTCCAGTGCCTTTTGGTACATTCAAGGTTTCATTTAAAGAAGGACTAGTTTAGTGGGACGATATGCTTAATGGCTATAGAAGATCAGAAAAAAAGTTACTAGGAGTCAGCTTGGTATGGGCTGGTCCAAAAAGCTATAGATGAGATGAATCTAAGAAAATGTGTGAAAGAGCAGGGGTGTATAAAGGCGGGGTTTCTTAGGAGTAGTCAGCCTGGGGTGTAGGCAAACTGGAGGTGCGTTGCCTGGAGAGAACCAAAAAATCCAAAATCAACTGAAAGTCTGCTTGTTATTACCATGCACCAGCAATTCTAGACAAAAAAAAAAGACTATCCTGGTAGTAGTCCTTTATTGCCTTAGTAATTCTTACAAAACACTGTCAAGTGGGTACTTTATGTTTGCTCTCAGAGAAATCCATCGTCTTTTTAAGTATGATATCTTTTCTTCTGTCAAATCAGTTAAAATTTGTTTAACTTCTTCCTATCTTTCCAAAAAGCCTGGTACTTTCGGGGTCCTTTCTGGAAAGCAGTATTTGGTAAAATTCAGGTTATTCCCATTTAGAATAAAAATAAAACACCAGAGAGGGTTAATGACATAAGTACTACTTATGTACTTATAAGTAGGGGAATGGGCAGTGGGTCCAGAATCCTAGAATTCTGACTTCAACCTTTACTTCTATGACTCCCCTATGTAGACCTATGTTCTATTCAGAACCAGGCAGCCTATGGTTTCATGGATCCCTGGACTAGACTTATGAGGGCAGCGTTTTTTTCTTTGTACTGTTTACCCATGTAACTGAAGCCCTGAGGTTCGTGCTGAGCCAAAGGGGATACCCGATAGATTGTTGTCAGGGAGAAAAATAGTTCATGCGTTTCGAATAGAGGTGAGACATTTAGCTGATGCAAATCTGGATCCAAAGATTAGGAAACTCCTCCAAGATGATGCAGTATTGGAACCTTCCAGATTGAAAAGAGATCTGGCCCAGGTTGCCATTTTATCTGTAACTGCTGCAAAATTTTCCTTGCAGCGAACAGTTGAAGACTGCTCTAGGTTTATCATGACTTTCACTGGAGATGCCTGGAGTAAAACCATCCCAGAAACTCAGATGAGTTCTTCCCAAGAGTTCTTGTAAGCTTGAGGATTGTATTAGTTCAGGTTCATGGGAGCGGGGAGGTTGTAAAAAGGAATTAGGGAAGGATGGAAGGGAAAAAGAAGCTGAAAGGAAGTAAGGATTGAAGCAAAGAAAATGAGAGGTGTACTTCAGTATTTCTATAGTGGAGAGGATGTCAGGATAGCTCAGGTTGAGTGCTTGTCTTGCTGCCACAGGTGCAGGGATCGAGTCCCCACCCTGGCCTGTGTGGACCCATATGCTGAACTGGGGTGTGCTTTTCATGTGTGAGGCCCCTGGTTTTGTTCCTGCCAGGGGTGTCCTTCCCATGCAAGAGGCCCCAGTTTCCCACCCTGCGCGGCCCCACGTCCACCTGTGTGGAATGAATCTATGTCAAAACTGATGTACAGCTGTGAAGACTTCTGGGCCCTCTGTCAAACAATAAAATCTTTTTATTTAAAAGTGTAAATATTTTTATAGTTGAATAAATGGATGGGCAAATTGCCTTTTCTCCCCCCCTCAGCTATGCATCTGCACTTGTAAAATTGTTAGAAATACTTAAGTCATGTTAACTTTTTTGGATATACACACATATCCAAAGCAGCTGATGCAGAATGTCCCTCTAAGAGCTCTGATCTCACCCAGGAGATTTGTTACTGCTTAGTTTCCAAAGCCTTTATTTTAGCAATCATGGTGAATTAAAGTCGGATTCACCAGAGGCATTTTAACACATCTTAAACAATGAGATCAGGACTTGGAGTCCCCACTGAACATCTGAAATCTATAACCAAGAGAGCAAACGTCCCACATTCTACCAAATTGGAAAACCAGTTTCATTCTGTGCTGGGATGTAACTTTGATCTGTTCTGGGGACATCACCTTGGAAGTGTGTCCCTGCTCATAAGAGACCCTGAGAAAGAAAAAGTAAATAGGTCAGGGTGAAACTATGACCACCTTTGCTTGTGAAAAGGAACTCAGTTATTGCTGGTATTAGGTTAGCTTTGCTACCTCTAGTAGAAAAGATCCTCAATGTAGTTTCAAAGGACTTCAATTTATAATTAGAACTGTGCTTAAATTTGGGATTGAGGAAAAATGTTATTTTGCTTCTTAAGAGGATTCCAAACTACACCATTTTTCTTTTAAAACACTTGAACTGAATGAGTCTTCATCACCTGTAAATCTCCCATTCAGTGGGGTGGGACTCAGTTCATGGGGGCTCACAAGAGCCTATTGTGAACATCTGTTTCCCACTTCACACTTAATGTTAACTTGGTAGCTTTAAATCAGCCAAGGGTGGGTGTATTTATGAAACTTACAGAAACTACAGACCAGGCTTCCCCAACTCAAGAGCTGGTTCCATCAGCACACACGACACCATCCGTCTTTCATGAACCAGCTTCATACTCATTTCCTTACAAAGTGTCTACTGACTGCTCCAACCCAGAAGTGATTCCCTGCCTGCCACAAGGTCAGGGCACATACATGATCTGTTCCACTTGACACTTAAGCAGTATATGGTGGCTCATGTTACCTTCGTGTTATTTTAACCTGCTGTCATTTAACTTTGAACGATCCGTGTGGATTGTAAGCTCCACGAGAGCAGGAACAATCTACCCCATGGAGTTTGTCAGAATGAAAACAAATGACAGGAGTTCAAAATTAAAATGTGTTAAAGACATGAATTTACTAAATACCATGCAGGTGCTGGAAAAGCCTGGGCCATTGGAAGGAAAATGAAGTACATAATGAAATATGTAAAATTAACCACATAACTGTATGTAATGCCACTTCCCGTGTGTTCCTTGAACTGGGTTATGGTTTCTGGAGACTTTGCCATGCCTTTTGTGCTAGTTCAGTTATGCAGTCTGAACACTGATGTCAGATGTCCTTCAGCAATGCAGTCAGACATTCAAAGGCAGGGAAGCAAAGTATGTCATCGGGTATCCTCTTCTTCATCTCTCGCTAATCGGTGCTTAAATGGCCATCACTCTTTTCTCTGCCACTCATTGAAAAAGTGGTGTGAGTCCTAATCTGTTTTTCCTACCCAACTTCACACGGAGTTTTGATTTCTACTAAATGCGTTTGGGGTCAGGATATGTCTTAATACCAAGCAATAAAGCTCCATACATAATGTGCCAGTAATGGATACACATGTTTCTAAATACTTGTTTTAATACTAATGTCAGATTATTTAGGGCTTAATCCATCCTGTTGATTGGACCTAATGCAAGTGGAAGGATAAAGATCTATATCCCTACATTAACACATTTTATGGGTCACAAAGCCACTTTTTCTCCACTAAAACATAGGGTCATAAACTACTAAAATCCTCACTTTCTGAGGGTTTCATTTGACTTAAAAAGTTTTAGAAAAGATTAATCTGCAGAATAGGCTTGTGTAGAAGTACTAGGTAAGACATCTTGAGTTTCTGAAATGTGGCTCTCAAATCATGCTTGCTCCTCAAAACATGTTAAATGGAGTTAGAGGTAATTGGTAAGCACTCTGCTCAAAGCTATTTTATATAAATGTGCTATCAGATTAAAATGAAGTGACTTGAAGTAACCTCCCAAAGAACAAACAAAAGATTAAAAGGGAAGACTTTTGGATTTCTTCATGTTCTTTTCTCCCCCAAATGGCTACAATTTCTGTCAAATGGCCGTTAATAGCTGTAATGCTACAACTAGTTACAGGGTCATTGTTTCATTTTCTCCACCCAAATCATATGAATATTCTCTATGCATTTGTTTTTACATCAGTAAAGGGCAACTTTGTGGATGAAAAAAGGACAATATACTTAGCACTGTTTCTAAAACATAAGATGGTTCCCTCTCCTTTGTGCTCAATTACTGACAATTTCCTGCCTCACATGAAAGAGAATGTTCTTTTCCTCCTAATTTCCTATATTCTACTATATTCTACTAATTTCTTGTTTCTCCAGAACAGTCCATTTACTCTACACTGGGGCTGAATGGAATGGAAACTAGGCCTGTGCCAGGCGACCTGACTCAGTCACCCAGCTATCTTTCCTCACAGCTGATTCAGAACTCAAGGCCTTGGGACAACAGATGCAGTGCATCTCTGAAAACCTGGGACCACCTGTCTCTTTGCTTTGATATATTTGCTCAGTCATATCAGGGTAAATACGTTGCAATCTTCAACCTAAGAAAATGCTACTTGTTAGGGACATTACCAGAGCTGAAACAAATCTCAGGTAATGAAGAAATTATAATTTGCCCAACAGGAGCTGAGTACACACTGGGATTTAGTTTTCAAGGAAAAGGAAAACTTCAAAACTTCAAATTTTCAAAGTATTTTTTCCCAACAAAACAGCAGAGATTGAGATACCTCTGATTTGTCGAAGTAACTTTGTATTATTTCTCTCTGAACTGCTAATGTAGTACAAGTATTTTTCTTCCTGCCCCACAGGCATCTCTTCAGTTCTATTCCCTCCAGCCGCAGTCGTGGAGCATTTTGTTTATTCCTATTAGACTACCTGTGCCAAGTCTTGCTATGTTCAAAACCATCCTCCACACACAGCCACCTGAGGGGTCTTCCCAAAAGAAACTGTATTACTATGTTATTTCACACTTTAAAAGCATTCTAGCATTTAAGCCCTAGCTCCTTGAAATGGCAATCAAGGGCCTGGTCCCTTGAGAAAATGAAAAGCATCCCTGGCAGCTAGGCTAGGATGTTCCCAACTGAACATAAACTGTGCTGACAGCACAATGATCCTGTACTCTGCACCCACAAAAACGACTAAATGTCCCCTGCCCAGCTGACATGGAAGACTTTACCGTCGACAATACTAGCTAGCCCCACTTGATCCTTCCAGCTCCTGGGTAAAATCATTAAATGCCCAATTACTAAATCCCTTCTGTTTTGATGGCACTCAGTCCACAATGGGCCTGCGCTCTCCTAAACCCTCCTGAGAACCACCCAGCTAAAGAAAGTCCCAATCATACGGAGCTCCTCCCAACTTCCTCTCACTGTGCTGCTCCATGAACCTTCTGCTGTTCATTCTTCGCTACAAGAACTTCCCTTTTTGACTAGGAGTAGTTTGGGTCCGTTGGCTGTCACATATCTCTCCACGCCACAGTACATACTTCAGTGGCATTAAGACCCTGTGCAGTTTCCCAAATATCTTTTACCACATGCTCTTAGTACCTTGGCTTTCAGGGCCTTTTCCCTCTTTCTCCACAGAGAAAAACTCAATCTTCCAAGGACCTATGCACTTTCTTGGGTCAAGTTCCCATTATCTTCTGTTAACTGAGCTAGAGCCAGTGGCCCAGTGGCTCAATAGCTGTGGACACTGAAATCCAGGAAGACCAGATTCAAGTTCTTGCTTTGGCAATGCATGGCTTTGAGAAGCTTATTACTCACACCAGGGCTGAACTGGCAAATGTCATTCTTCCGACTAATTCTATGTAATCATTACTACCCATCGACATTTAAGGAATGACCCTGATAGCAATTGCATATGTTAATAGCACAGGGGCTTGGAACAATACATCTTTCTTATTCGGAGCTTAATGAGACAATGGCCAAATTACTAAAATCATGTTTGTTTCCTTTGCTTCTTTGCTCCACTAGTTTGTAAACTGGGATTTACCAACTTGCTTTATTTTAGAGCATGGCTGTGAAACAATTATGAAGAATTGGCTCTTAAAGGACAGAAGAAGCAGAGAGTCTGAGGATTAGGTTCAGGTCTCAACCCTGAGACTCCATCCTGACCTCTTCCACCAGCTCGGGGGTCCCTATCTAGAAATCTGTGATGCTGTTTTCCTCTTCCTTGGAGAGCTAAAGGAATGGTGTGTATGGACTTTCTAAATCAGTGGTTCTCAGCCTGTGATGCACATTAGAATCGTCTGGTAGGCTGACCAGACGTACCACTTTAAACAGGACAGAAAACAATGGTAATGTCCAATTTAAAATGGTATGTATGGTCAGCCTAGTCTCACTTTGGCTAAATTCAAGGTGTCAGTAGGCTGTGACCACATGTACCATTTGAAATGGGATAGTACTGTTGTTTCCTGTCCCATTTAAAACAATGTCTGGTCAGCCTCCACCTAAGGAGCTTCTAAAACATGTACCTGGGTCCCACCCCCTCTAAATTCTACAGTGGGGCTTGGGCATTGGTGACTTTGTAAAGTTCTGGGCATGATTCTAATTCATAGTCAAGGAAGAGCATCACTGATTTAGATGTTGGCAGAAAGTTCCACTAAAAACAAAGTTCTTTAACAGTGTTTTCTAGTACTGGGTAATGGATAATAGAACAAGCATGGATATCTACATACAATAAGTGATTGATCAAATTTTATGAAGACCCCCAAGCACCCCTTCACAAGGGCAGGATTCCTCCAAACTAAAAGAAAAGTAAATGATGGAATTCACAATAAATATCAGGCTGTAGACATTAAGACATTAACAAGCTTGCAAATATATGCTGTTGCATAGATCAGGGAATTTGGAAATGAAATGGGGCCAGAAGCTAATTGCATGGAAACATATCTATTTGTATATTTCTCCAAAAGAAAGTAGAGATTGCAACCAACATATCTATACAAGTGACAAGAATATGAAGTTTTCTTGTCATTCCCCTAGTATACTACCTTTCTCAGCATGTTTTCTGTCCTAGTTCTTGTGAAGGTGAGAATAATATCAAACTCATTAACTGTCTGTATTTCAGATATGATCAGAGTTTAGTGTATGGTGTTAATTAAACTACAAAACAACTCCTCTTGCTGTGTGCATTCCAAGTTAGAACAATTAATTCACTCACTTAAACTGATCAAGATTTAATTACCACCACTCTGTGCAATTACTCCATAATTAAAGTAATTTGGTTTATTCCACTTGCTGACAGTGTCATTGAACAGCCATTCACAGAACCAAAAGAAGTGATAATTAACATAAAGAATAGCTCATGGCAATTTTACACAGACAAGTTCACTGCTATTCCTCAAATACCTAGAATGAAATAAAGTGTGGAGAGAAAATCCTGGGAGAACTCTTAAACAAAAATGATAAAAATAAAAATTTTTAGGTTTTTTTTCTCCTCAAAATAAGGTTTCCAGCAACTTAAATGATTGTGGTAGCCATTATTATAATCTAACCATAAAGTAGTGTCATGGACAAAACAAATAACTTAAAGTTAAGCATTTAAATACTGGTTAGGATTAAATACTGGGGAATTACTGCCTACCTGGGGCTCAGTAGGTATACAAAAAAATACTCAGAATCTTCAGAGAAACTGAGAAGGCAATAAAGAATTGTAAGACTCGTGTTTGAAAAAAGCTTTGGTACACACACACCATGGAGATGAATAGTTGTCTGTTTACCTGTGGAATCATTGTTTAATAGACTAATTAATTGACTTGTTCTCCAACCAGAGAAAATGAAGAGATGAGCTTAGGATTTCTGAGCGAGCACTACTAGAAAGTACTAGTACGTCACTAGGAAGTGCTAGTACGTCACTAGGAAGTGCTGGAACATGTGATCTGGGGCAGCTCTCATATCCTAGGACAAGTCTAGAGAGTAGGAGAGCTGGGGCTGGAACTCTTCTCAGAAGGTTCACTCAGAGGCAAGTTATATTGAACTGAACAGAACTGAATTACATTGTATTTCTGGGAAAGGTCCAGATGGAATTTAAGGTGGCCTCACCACTAGAGGGTCAAACAAATCAAAAATACACCGGTAATGACGGTTCTGCTAGGATTTAGAGCTATTGGGAAGCTTCTGAAAGCCCTGCTTCTACGGGAAATACTCTGAGGCAAAAGCCTTCCATTATACTCTGAGGAAAACAACTTTTGAAGGGTGGTTCTCTTTTCTCTAATAAGATTTATTTTGTTTCTGACAGAGAGACAGAGAGAGAAGGGGGAGGGCCCAGAACAGTCTCCATAGTTGCACATCATTGGTTTTTTCACATAGTTTCATTCCACCGGTGGGCGCAGGGCTGCACAGGGCAGGAACCAGGCCGGGGTCTTCACACCGGTAAGAACCGAACTGGGGGCACTCCCTAGTTCAGCATATGGGTCCACATGGGCCGGGGCCGGGATTCGATCCTTGGTCCCCGGGGCTGCAAAGTGAGCGCCTAACCCACTGAGCCATCCCAGCTCCCCAAAGGGTGGTTCTTAGCATCAGTCTGCTGGATAGGACACTTGGGACAGCTTCACCTGGGTCCTGGGCTTGGGGTTGGGGAGAGGGTAAGGGACACTGTATCCTCCTGCCCTTTTCTCCACATTATAAGAACACAACTTGGAAGTTTCCACCTTTTACCACGATCACATGAAGCCTGTGGAAAATGCCAAGAGTGAGGCCTCTGGGTGGTGCGCGCTAGAGGAGTGGCCCCTAAACCACGCCCTTTGGGGAGGCCATGCACCTGTCTTCACCATTACAGTGCTAAGCACATTAGTTGGACTAAACAGCTCCTTTCAAATACAGAGAACTAGGAGACGAGGGGGCTTGCCCGAGGTCACAGACTGGGCTGGAATTCCTGCCTCAAGTCTGCCTAGAGCAAGCTTGTCCAAGCCGTGGCCTGTGGGCCACGTGTGGCCCAGGACAGCTTTGAATGCGGCCCAACACACACTCGTCACCTTTCTTAAAACATTATATGAGATTTTCTTTTTTTGGTGGTTTTGTTAGCTCATCAGCTATTGTTAGTGTTAGTATATGTTATGTGTGGTCCAAGACAATGCTTCCAATGTGGCCCAGGGAAGCCAAAAGGTTGAACATGCCTGGCTTAGATTATGCTGTTTTCACTGGACAATGACTAATGCAAATCATGGCACAACCGACTCTTAATCAAAACATGATGTACTTCCCCATTCATGACATTTTCATGGGTGTGTGTATAAAAAACAGCTTAATGCATTGCTCAGCCTGGTCTTAGAAAAATTCCTTCTGTAATCCTTCCCCTTTACTGATCCCATTTGAAAATATTAGGAGCATGATGTTAAAATATCTTTCAAGGGATGAGAGGTATACCCTCAGAAGATTCTTTACTCACAAATTAGTAAGTCATCTATTTCCTGAATACAATGAAAAGGATTATGGGGATCTATGGACATATTGGATTAAACATAACATTAATATTAATTTCATCTGTTTCATTTTACTTTTTAAACATGGCTACCAGTAAATTTAAAACTATGTATGTGGCTTGCATTATATTTCTATTAGACAGCACTTCTTGGAATTCAGTAAAAGGCTCTTAAAAAGTAAAATGGTAGAAATTTTAAATAAAATTTTAAACAGGACTCCAGGAAGGGAATAATGTGGTCAACTAAGTATGTATATGTACATTTCAGGAAAGTCTAAATTAAAAGTACAGGTATACAGAATCTCTCTGTCAAATACCCATTAAGAATATATACACTGAATATATCTAATTAATGCAATAAGTAGTGATCAAGTACCAAGCACTGTGCTTGACACTGGGGTTCAAAAGCTTTCTCGTTCTCCTTACATCTCACTAATCCCCACAGGATAATGAGAGTGCCATAGGACCAGGGCGGGAGAGTTACCTTTCTCAAAATCAAGGAAATCTCTATTACCTGAACAAAATCTTGTGCATGTGTTTAGAATTTTTTTTTAACGCTGGGAGTCCAGGTAACAATGGTGGTGTACCACAAACAGTGCACACCAGTGTCCAGGTTTCAAATGAGCAGGTTCACAGCGTTCAACATTATAGATCTCATAAGTTAATAACTAAAAAGAATTAAAAGTTAATAACTGAAAAGGAAATCATGCAGGTTCATTCACACTTGCACCATCTCCCCACCAAACTTTAACTACAGACATGGGTTTTAGTTTTGCTGATATAGGACTCTCACACCATGCACTTCATTTAGACTTAAGTTAGGAAAAAAGGTTGATTTCAAACTGAAAAAGATACACAGAAGCATACGGCCCTTTTTAACTTTTAATGCCAAGGAAATGGGTGGAACTTAGTTAGTATACTCTTCTCATTTGAAGGGGAAAAGCAGGGGCAGAGGCTCAAAACTTTCCAGAAGAGTTTTCCTTGGCTGCAGTATACTTGTGATTACCACCGTCTTCTCTCTTTCTGGTACTGACTCTATTCTGTAGGCCCTTTCCGCATGGACTGCAGTGCAGATTTCTATCATTAAACACTTGCTCATAGCAACAGTAGCCCATTGTCTTAAGGCTTCTAAGAAGGTGTTTTAGAATATAGAAAAGAGGGGCTTTCACTGAGTTGACTCCATAAGCTTTCTGACATATTTAGAATGAGGCACATTTAGTAATAGGTGGATGTGGACATTATTCATACTAACCTTGCACATTTAATACCATTAATTTGTCAAAGCTAATAATATTAATTTATCCAAAAATGAGATTAAAGCGGGCACCCCTTGCTGTCGTAATCCGTGACTGATGGCTCCGTGACCCGGGCAGCACAGCGCCTCCAGCAGAGTGAGCCGCGCATGCGTGGCGGATTGCGATGGGAAACCGGTTAGGGAAACCGGTTAGTGTCTCCTGTCTTCAGAGCATCTTCAAAAAAAAAAAAAAAGAAAAAAAAAGCTTGTTTCTTTGCACTCCTTGAATGTTCTATTTGAGCAGCCAAACCAACAATTTACATTTAATGCCAACAGGGCAGAGCCACACAATTATTTTTCTAAACGGCATTTAATGGGAATCAGCAGGTATGAGGAATCCAATCAGGCTTACAAAATGATGGTCGCTGCAGCTGACTTCACTTCTGACCATGTAAATCAGGCGTGGGCCTCATTAAACATAGCCAGCCAGGAATGGGGCAACATGTTACATGGTGTCACTCTGAATTATGAAGGACACCTATTTGTTCCTTCTCTCATTTCCCTCTTTTACCCCTGTGCACTATATTAACACCTCATACTTAATGGTCCTTCAGTCTTTTCTCTACTCTTATTTATTTACTGAGTGCCTAGTATGAGTGAAGGACTTGACTTAGAGCTGGGCATATGAAGAGTAACAGGAAATTGCTATCTTTATCATGGAGATCTTTGCCTATTGAGAGCCATTGTGATGTGTGGAAAAGAGCACACAGACGTACTGGAGTCAGGCATTCCCAGTGTCTAGTTCCTGCTGGAATTTCAGTCAACAAGCTGTGTAACTTTGGACAAACTACTTAGCCTCTCTGAGCTTCTATTTCTTCTGTAAAATGGAGATAACTACCTCAACACTTATATTATTATTAGTGAGAATGAAAGGGAAAAAAAAGTACATAGGACAACTAGTACAATGCCTAACAAATGGTGATTTTAAAAATCATAGCTAATGTTTATTAAGGTGACCAACTTTTTTCCAATGAAAAGGAGGACAGCTGATTCTGGGTGGTGAGCACATAATGCAATGCATAGGTGATGTGATGTGGACTTGTACATCCGGAAACTATCTAATTGTTACCAACCAATGTCACCCCAATAAATGTAACAATCAATGTCACCCCAATAAATTTAACAATAAAAAAAAGAAAAAGATATCGATTGCAGAACCGCAAAAAAAGAGGACAATCTAGTATTACATATCGAAAAGGAAGACATCTAGGAGGACACTTTTTGAGGGAGGACAGAACTTCCAAAAGGAGGACTACCCTCCCTAAAGGAGGATGGTTGGTCACCTTATTTTATAGAAGGTACCCACCAAAGCATCTGTATAAGGTAGACACTTAATAAATATTCACTACCTTCTTCCTTGTTTAAACTGATGACTTTCTTGCCATTGGCCTTGGAGTGGTAAAGTGGGAGGCATTTGTTTGGGGCACATCCCCCTTCCTCTGTGTGAGGCTCCTTTCCCTATGCCCCTGTGTCTTCTGTTTGAAACACCTATTTTTAGCAAAAAGGTCTGAAATTTCTCTAGGCTGAAAAATGTGGGTGAATAACTGATAAGGGAATTAAACTCTAACAAGTAGTTTAGTCACCAGCTTGTAGATAGCTTCTATTAGATGCCAGGCACTGGAGATAGCAAGATACCTCTACCCTCTGACTTGCACAACTGGCAGGGTTGTCGTAAACAGTATATTCTTGTGCTATAGACAAACGAGTGAACAACCAACCACAAGAGACTTCCAGGGTTTCCTATGGCAAGAATTTATGAAAATACTTTTTCCAATCAGTTTCCTCTAAGACAAATTCCTGTGATAGTTGTTGAAATTAAACAGAAGCATGTGATTCATAATACCATTTAAACATACTGCGTAAGTACATAACATGGATTTTCTCATAACATTCTTTAAAAGTTCTAGGAGGCAGGCAACTTACCTGCATTTTACAGATGAGGAGAAAACTGGGGCCCGAGAGATGAAACACCTCAACGGATAAAAACAGGGTTTCCAGCTCCTGCTGAATGAGCAAATGGGTGGGGGTTCTTTCTCCTGCGCTAGGAACGCTTCTCACAAAGTCGAGCCTCCCACTATGTGACGTGAAAGACAAGGATTTCATCATGTGTTTATAAATACACTTCCTTTATAGCTACTTTTTCTGATAAAGCAAATCAACACAAGTAAATCTGTCGGGAACAGCTGATAACTCAGGGCTACCTTTTGTGTAGCATGAAAGCCAGTCGATCCAACATTAGCTGACAAAGTAGATGGTGCATGACTGTCAAGACAGAACTTGGGCATTTCTTTGTGAACAACGTCCTACATTGTGGTGTGTGATTTTCCTTTAAGAGGCTCATTTCAATCTCGTCTTAGTGTGCACCCCTGATTCCTACCTAAGTTGAGAGCACCTTCCATAAAGGGGCCATGGTGTGAAGTTGCTAGGCTACTGTGAAGCAGTATTATGGGAAATAGTTTGGAATGAGGATAAATGAGAAAAAGGCGCTGAAGGTTAAAATGAAAAGACAGATTGCGGCCTCATTATCAAGGGTCTTGACTTTCAGGCTGAGATTTGGATGCTATCCATAGCCGTGGGGGAGTGGTTGGGGCCCTTTAAAAAGTTGTGCATGAGCTGAGTGTTGGACCACCGGGGCAGCAGAGTGCAGGATATAGGGAAGCTAGGGTGCCTGCCAACCAGAGAGAAGACCCACCAGAACATGACTCTGGAATTAGAACATGGACCCCCTCAGACACACTGAAGAACTGGATGAGAGCTTACACTTTAAGCAGTTGCACATGAAGAAAAGAGGCTATAGCTTCAAAAGATGTTTTGGATGTATAGTAACACGGGAGAAGGTGCAGCAGCCCACTGATCACTGAATATAGATCGAGCTATCCTTGAGCCTTCTTCACAATCCCCAGTTTCTAGACTAAAGATGACAACTGAATTTCATCTCAAATGCCTAGAGGACTCTGAGGCAGACAGCTGGCTTAATGATCTTGCTACAGGCGCAGGAGCAGTGGAAGCTCACCTGCCAGACATTTGTCATCTTTTATAGAACAAATGAGTGGTGTGCCCTGTTGTAGACCTTTGTCTTGTAAGTTCACGTTATTGTCCAATAATTCACTGCTCACCTTCAGCATGAATGGTAAAGATCAGAAGATACAATAAGATCATACAGAACCACCACCTAACCAGCTGCACAGCTGAGCTAAATGATCAGTACATGGGGAGAGCTGAACACGTGACCCTGGACAGAACAGATGTGACTGGCCAATTTTAGACCCATAAACTCACAGCCTGGGGAAGGACGATTCCACACGCCATGCAGAGCCACTATGGGTTGCACTTGGGAGCAAAGTGAAGCAACTGGGGTTGTGGGAAGCTGGATTTGTAGTAGTAGCCAGAGGGTGAGGTGGCATCTTGTTTCCCAGAGGAGGATGTGACCGAGCTGGTCTGAATAATCCCACAGGCTTGCAGAGAGGTGAAACTCACTGGGTTAAGACCAGGTGGAGAGCCAGCTGGTCTGGGTGCTAAGAAAACTGGTTGGTTAGGGAGCTTTTCCCACTGAGAAAACTTGGGGGCATAACTGACAAGAGCAGGGGAACTCAATCAGGAGTTGGGGGCACCATGAGGCTCAAAGATGTCAAGGTAGCACATGAAATTTTAGGCTTTATAATACAGCTATCTGATATATTAGCCACTGGCCACATGTGGCTGTTGGACACCTGAAAATATGGCTAGTCTGCTCAGAGAAGTGCTGTAAGTATAAAATACATACCAGATTGTAAGGACTAAATTCAAAAGGAAAAATACCAACTTTTTTTTATTATATAATACTTTGGATGTTTTGGGGTTAAAAGTAATTTCAAATATATTTTACTTATTTGCCTTCTTACCTTTTTCTTTTAATGTGACTTCTAGTATTAACTTGTGCTGGGCCAAAATCTCAACAAGCTCCAACTAAAATTGACAAGTAAAGCCACAACTGATCATAAAATTGAAGCCAAAAGGGCTAGACACATATTATACTAAATCAGAATCGGAGCAATTTCACATACTCAGAAAAAAATGAAGTGCTATTCTTGGAGGCAAAAAAGCCTGTGGGATCCAAAGAATAGTTCTCAGTTTTTTCATGAAAATGTTCTATTAGATGCTAATGTTGCAGTTTGTTACTCAGGAATGAAATGCAGCCAAGAGATTTAGTTTCACTATAAACAAACCAACAGCTTGATCTCCAAGTGTTAGGAATAACTAATATGCATTAGCAATTAGCCAGAAAAATCTCTTCAAGTAAGAACAGAGGGATATGCTTTTTGCATATTGACTATTACAGACCATCTTAAGGTAAAGGTCCTTATAGCTGAGCTCTCTAGACAGCTCGTTCCACACCACTGTGACATCAGCACCTTGCCCATCTCAGGGAAAGCTTGACTCTGCACCTTTGTTTTCCCAGAATTCAAAAAAATATTCAGTTTAATCATATTAATAAATAACAGCGTACAGCCATTGTTCATCAGGCGTTGGGCTAGGAATTTTATATCAACTAGGCTTTACCAAAAATCTTCAAAGTTGGTAAAAATTAGATCCCTGTTTTGCAGATGAAGAAAATGAAGCTCTGAGACATTGGCTTAGTCAGAAATGACTGGCCACCAATAATAGAATAGCTAACTGGAGGCTTAAGTTGAAGTTTATTGGGCTCATACAACCCAACAAGATGTCAAGGGAAGGTGGCCTAGGGTTTCTCTGGGATCGACTCAAAGATCCCAGAGACCCAGGGTATTTCCATCCTGCCTTTCAGAGTGCATTGGCTTTTTCTTGGATTCATCATTGCCATGTGACTGCTAGACCTCTAGCAGAAAGAAAGGAGAAGCAAAGGATCCTGCCAAATGAGGCTGCCCCTAATTAAGTTTCCCCAGAATCATGTCCAGAATCTCATTGGTCAGAACGTCTCATGGTTACCTCTATCGGCAGAGGGAAGGCCAGAAAACTTTTTCTTTAAATCTGAACAAAGAATCCTTTTAGCAAGGATAAAGGGAAAATGATTAGGGATGTAACTACAATGTATCACTTTGAGATTGGACTCCACGGTAATCTCATTTCAGAATCCATGCTCATGTCTTAAATGCTTTGCAGCCTCCTGATGACCTTCTTATTTGTCATATTTCCCAGTAACTGGCACTTAGTAAGCATCTGAGGTTTGTTGACTTAAGGCAACAAGTTGAAATCCCCCACGCAGAGAAGTTTTGGTATGCCCATGTAAGCCCCTTACTCTAATTCCCTGTAGATGGTGGTGAATGCAACCCAATTGGCTGCTGTGTTTTTCAGTTGAGCAATATTAAAATAGTCTCTGCTTAGGGAAATTAAAACCAAACAAGACAAAGGTAGGATGCTAAGCCTTGCCACTTTGCTAAGTGATGTTTTTAAAAAGGTTTGGAAACCATCTACATGAAAAGATTTTCCTAATAGCTAGGTACAGAAAACAATTTCAAAAGTACTCTTGTCTCTTTCTCTATCTAAGCCTTCGTTAATATCGTTTTAGCCTCCAAAGACCTGCCTCAAATCCTTTGCATTTAAGTAGCAAATTATTGGGACTAAGCTTCACCTTTTGCTAAAAAGTTTTCTCTTTATGAAATATAGGATGCTAGCAGATGAAATAAGGAATGTTTTAGTAATTGGAAAATGAGTGATTTGTGTGGGCCTGCTTATACACATATTTGGACATGAAAGATATGGAGGAAAGACTTTTCAGAGACAGAAGCTGATGAGATAGACCCTGGACTGCAGCACTCTGGAATCCGAAGCCAACATAAATGACTTTCTTCAAGAATAGTGACAAATCCACCATAGGGAAACCCTTACGGTTGGTCAGACTTTCTGAGGCAATCCCATTTTAAGTAGTGTGTCCTTTGGCAGATTAAATGTTTGATGTGCCTTGATCTATCATGTGTGAACTATGAGCTACTGGTGATCACTGGGGAATTTTTCTGTTAAAACAGTTTGAACATCTTTAGGTGCAGCATCTATGAGGGATTCAAGGTTTGGCCAATTCCCTCTTTTGTTTTGTTGTTTTTCTCTGTAATAAGCTTCTAGGGGTGCAATTCATATTTTCAGTCCAAGGCACTTCTGTGTTCAGAGCACAGAGCTTGGCATGCTCATGGGCCAGAGGCATTTTCTTAAATTAAGTATCTTAAAGTTGATTTAACAGACTAGATCTAATTTATCTAATCATTGCACTTGGTTACAGATATGCTAATCAAATGGATGTAGTTATAGCTTTTTCCTCAAATAAAACAAGCAAAAAAAATAATTTTTCACTTTAAGTGTTAATCCTTGCAGAAATATTTAAATTTAATCATATAAATGCATGCTTTTAATTCAACACTATGGCTGTTGGTTATTAACTAGGAATCTCACAACCATCATAAGAACATAATTGTGCTAATTCATGGCTCCCTGGCCAACTATTCATTTTTGATATTTGCTTCCAATTTCATCCAAACTATATATTGAAATATGCCCACATTATCTTCACATAGTTGAAATGGAAACAGCATTTCACTTATTTTATGATATGCTAATTTTTATTATTTATTTTTATTTTTTTGTCTTTTTCCCCTCCCAAAAGCTGACACCTGGAAACTGATCAAAATGCATAATTTAGAAGATACTACAGTGATCCAGACTTTTTTCCAAGGCTCTTTTAAATTTCAATGTGACTAATAATAAACGGTAGTTAATCAGCACCATGCCTTATCCTTTGACTTGTCAGTTCTAAATTTTCACTCCAATAAATAGCAGTTTGGAATGTTTTTTTTGTTTGTTTGTTTTTGTTTTAGATGGTATCTGGCTTGATGGATTCTGGAGACTCACTTTCTCTAGTCAGAACCACACCATCTCAACACACCCTCATCCATAATCCTAGGGTGGCTCAAATGCAACTACTAGACTGAAATGTTTTCATTTCCTATTGACTGGTTATGTAATTCCCTTGTGTTAATCCCTCATTAATGGACACTTTCTTCAAGCAGCTGAGATTGGGAGTTGTGCTGTCTTTGTGATTCTAGCAGATTTTATTACTTGGATATCTTTGTTTTCATTATTTTGAGATTTTGGGACTTTGTCTGTTTCATTGATATTGATTATCTCAGTTAGAGATGGCCCAGATTCCCACTGTTTGTTTGTGTTTGATCTACAAGCAGTGGGAGGGAATCCTCAGGCTGCAAATGTTTTGGTTCTGTGCTTCAACTGGGAAAGGCATGGTAAGCCATTAGCAGCTTTCTCAACTTAAAACAGATGAACAGTAGCTTTAAACCTAGGAAGAGGATTTGCATTTTGTCATTTAAGTGATCTCAGATCCTTGTTCAGGGGCTCTCATTTTGGAGGGCAATGTGGAATCTTAAAGAGCTCTGGCAATCACTTTGAGAAATCCAAAGACCATTACACAGTTCCTTCCTTTAGTTATTAGCTCTGCCTCTTTCTAGCTGTGTGACTTCGGGCAATTTATTTTACCTCTCTGGGTGTATTTTAAAATGAAGATACTAGATGACCTGATCTTAAGTTCTCACTCCTCTTGATTAATAGATGGAAAGAAAAATAAGATTTCTTGAGCTCAGGTGTTTAAATATTTTGTTAATGATATGTAGTTATTTGTTAGCAACAACCCTATAGGTAATTATCATCTCATTTTGCAGATGAAATAACTGAGGCCCATGTTCTATCATCTATGCTGAGATATAATGTGCTATATAACTGCTTAGTACTTTGGGGAAAGTATGCCTTCTTTCTTCATGTGTATTATAAACTCTTAGAGGGGAGAGACCACATTTGCCAAATATCTACTCGAGGCCTTGGTTTTAAATAAGTGCCTGTTAAATGAGATTACTTAGTAGTTTGATGTGTGAGGATAACATACCAATTTGGCAGCACCTCAAGCAAAATGGGGCATATGACATTGAAAATACACTAGGGGCAGCCGGGATGGCTCAGCGGGTTAAGCACTCCCTTTGCAGCCCTGGGGTCTGAGGATCAAATCCTGGCCCCGGCCCATGTGGACCCATATGCTGAACTGGGGTGTGCTTCCCATGCGGGAGGCCCACAGTTCGATTCTCGCCTTGTGTGGTCCCTGCCCACCTGTGTAAAACAAAACCATGTTGAAGACTGATGACGTACAATTATGAAGACTGCTCTGGGCCTTCCCCCTTCTCCCTTCTGTCTCCCTGTCTGTTTGTCAAAAACAAAATAAATCTTAAAAAATAAAAATAAAAAAATTTAAAAAATGCACTAGTTGCGTGCTTGCATCCAGGAGGTAGCAGGCCTACCTCACATGGCAGTTAGGAGACCGTTGACAGCCCTCCACTGGGGATTCTACTTGTTTACTGCTTTGTTATCAGACTAATTGCCAGAGAGATGCTCCTAACTGCTCACTCTCTCTTTTGAGGCAACCCATTCTTTCATTTGTGTCTGTTAAAAGTTAAGATCTAAAACTTTTCTTTGAAATGCATTAGTCAGGATTTTTAAAAGTATGAAACGTGTTAAAAAACGGTAACTGCACAGTTTAATCTAGACTGGCTAGCGGTTTTCATAGTTATAGTAAGAATGCTGTCTGCGAAGGATGCTCCTGAACGTCTTCCTTAGTTACCAAGGGCCGTCTGGGTTGCGTATCCCTGTATTGGCAGGAGGCAGGACCTGGTTTTTTACGTGGAGGTGGAGGAGCAGATGGACAGGTCCAGACTGGGACAAGAGGATTTAAAAACTTGATCCCTTTCAAACTGACAGTCCTCACATTTATGTTCAATATGTAGAAAAGGTTGAAGGCTTAAGGCTGGAAGGTTGGAGAACGCCAACTGCTGGTGCCAACAATTCAGCTCCGGCCCCGGATTTCTAATTCCCAACGAGCCCAACAACACTCCAGTGACTGACTGAGCTCGTAGTTAGAAGACAGCTTGGAAACCATTGATTGCCCCTCATAGCATGACCTTTGGGGTTTTGATCATTTTGATCAAGCGATCGAGTACTCCCTCTTGCCTGTTACTGTTCTCTCCCTGAAAAGTGCTCTCGTAGGTAGTTTTCTCCATCTACTTCCACTTCCAGAGATTCTGTAGCAGGGTTTTTTGAGCACATGCTTTGCTGAGACATCCTTTCATCCAATTCAGGGCCCCAGTGATACAGTTTGATGTCCTCCTGCCCCCAACTGCCCACTGCCCACTCACTTGTCAGGGTACTCGAAGACGTGACCAATAGAATTTCTCAGATGGTGGTGTCTCCTGAGCAGTCATTCTCAGCCCTGATGGCACATTAGAATTCCTTCCTGAAACTAATATAAAATAACATTGGATGTCAACTATAATTGAAGAAAGAATCTCTAAGGCCCAGGCTGCACCCCAGACCAGTATCTCCGAATCTCTGCACACGGGACCAAGCAGGAGCACTTTCAAAAGCTCCCCGGAGCTCCAGTGCGCAGCCAAAGGGAACACCGTGGCTTTGGGGGGACTGTGCTTCTCAGGTTCTTACCTGGAACTTCTATAGTCATCTGGATATACAGGGTGCCCCCCCCACCCCAAAGTAAACACACTTTGATTAGAAAGTCAGTGTTCATTAACATAGTTTATTCTCTAAATTGAAAAGAATCTACATAACCTTCTTTTGTCAGTGCCAGTTTTCAAACTGATGACCACTCTGGTACGGGCGCTGCTGGCAATGCAAAGCAACGGAATCATTTTATTCCGTATTTGTGCGCATTCTCGTTCAAGGGCTGCCTTCAACTGGTCGACAGTTGCCAGTTTTATACTGTTCACTTTATCTTTTTACGTATTGCCATTAAAAAAAGTCTAGTGGCGTGAGGTCTGGTGAATGTGGAGGGTATTCTGCATTCATTGTATTTCACCCTTTATTTCAAGTAAGTTAGACTTGCAAAGGAGAGATAATGATGTGAATTATCAGCTATTAAAGCATACACATTTGGGGGCACCCTGTATTTACCTGGAATTTTGCGATATATCATCTGTTATCACCTGTTGAAAACTTGGGCTGCTTCGTCTGCGTGTCTGCAGACGGTTGAAGGAAATACTTTTTCCCTTTAAAAGGGGAGCGTGGAGGAGGAACATGAGAAACCCTGGGGGAGCTAAGCACAACAGACCTTGAGCTTGTAGTGAAGCCGGCTCCGCACTCACCTGGCCTACAGAGGTCGGTGTGTGGCTAAGCCCACCCTGGAGAAGCTACGAGGACGATGTTGCCTTGTGTTGAGCAAGGACAGGGAAGAGGGGTGGGCACAGGGGCAGAAGAGGGCTCTGAGTCAAGAATTCCACCGAGGGAAAGCCGGGACGGCTCAGCGGGTTAAGCGCTCGCTCTGAAGCCCCGAGGACCGAGGGTCGAATCCCAGCTCTGGCCCAGGCGGACCCATGTGCTGAACTGGGGAGTTCCCACAGTTCAGTTGTCTCTCTGCCTCTTTCTCTGTATCTCTCTCCCTCTTTCTGTCAAAAATAAGATAAAATTAAAATTAAAAAAAAGAAAAAGAATTCCACTGAGACTGCACTGAAGAGTATAAGATCCAGAATAGCCTACATCACCATACCCAGCTCCTCCCCAGCCCCAGGGCCTCAACCCTTCCGATGGAAGCAGCTGCCCAGTGTCATACGTCAGAGCCTTTCCATTCCTCTGCTTTGCTCCGCATATCCCATGTTCCTCTCTTAAATATCCACTTAATCTGTCACTACAACACTTTCGAATACCGATAATAGGCCAGGCTTTCTGCTTGGTCACTACAGCAGTGGTTCATCTACTATAATATGCACCAGAGTTACCTAGGGAGTGTTTTTTTTTAAGTGTATTCCTGCCCCATACCTAGCTTATTAAAAATGAAGATTCCTAGCACTCACCTCAGTGCATTTGACTCAGCAGAGCTGGGTGTGTGTGAAGTCTGAGAACCTCAATTTGACATGCTATCCCTAAAGGACACAGAGGAGTCACATGTAGTCCTTGACACTGAGGAGAAAGATGACACTGTGTTGTAGCAAAGCGTGGTGGGAGCCAGAGCACAGGGCCAGAGCATTGGCGCCCAGCAGGACTGGTCAGGGAGGGTGCAGCCTGCGCTGCACTCACCTCGAGAACTGTCCTCTTACCTAGAAAGGCCATGGGGACTCGTCATAGCCTTGCCAGAGGGTCAGCCCAAGACGAGGGGAAGACCCACAGAACACGACATGCTATTCACTAAGCTAGTCACATCCTGGCCTCCTTTGTGCTTGGTTTCCTCTGCCTCGTTCATTCTCATTTATCCGGAGAATCCCACCAAGTCTTCAACATTCAGTTAAATGTCACCTTCTAGATAATCTCTGATCCCTTTAAAGGTCAGGTGGTGCATTCTATGGGCACTCATGGCATTTTAATGCCATGTTTGTCTGCCTCTCACTGTCTCATGTGGCCTCCAGAGAGGCGCTACCTGTCAACTTCATATTACCAGTAGCTCACCAGGGACTGGAACATGGCAGGTGGTCAAAATTTTTCGTCTCGTGGAGTCCCAAGGACAAACAGGTGACCACTGGACCCCTTCTCAGAGATAGGAGCATCCTGAGCAGTGGGAGTAAGAGGAGAAGACACCTTCTTGCCCCGGCATGAATGTGCATGATTTCCCCTATCCGCCAAGCGTGGTGAGAGCCATGGGATGCAACAGCCCTCTGTGAAGTTCCTCCAGAGCTCACAGTCCCACAGGAGAGCAACCCAACCAGCCACGAATGCTTGTGTAGCCAATAGACATAGCACGCAAGACACTGTTAGCCCAGCCCTCCTTTAAGCACTCACGTAACTCATATTGTCCCTATTTACCGATGAGGAAACCCAGGCGCAGAGTATTTAGTGAACGTACCCAAGGGTGTGTATCTTGAAGTAAAAGAATTGCAATTCAAACACAAGCAGTCTGTTTTAACAACTGCGCTCTAGTGGTCTCCATAAATACTGGAAAGTGTTCATTTGAGGGCAGAGGAAATGGAAGAGAAGCTTGTCACTTGTATAGGACTCAATGTTTTCATTTTATTAGGTTTTTGTATCACTGAAAACGATTTAATCCCATTTGCCAATCCATTTGCAGTAATGACTCATCCTCTTCAGGTATTTAATGCCACCACCAAATCTATATTCCCCAAGTTGAGACTTAGAATTGAACATTTTTGCTTACTTCTTCAGCTGCTACATGAGAAAACAAATTGAACATGCAGAATCCTTTCCAGTACTTGGTGTAGGCTTTTATAGAATAAATTATTTTAGTTATTTAAGCTTAAATAATTTTCAATGATAATTGCCTAAGGCTTTCCACCGAGCTTGCTTTTTCATTCCTTTCATTGCTTCAAGGTACTCATTGAAAAGGATTTAAAAATTATTGCTTAGAATGCTCTTTTCCACAACCAAGAGTAAAGGGCATTATACATCCAATAGCCTGTTAACTCACCTTTTCTATTTAACTTTTCAGAAGTTACCCCATACTTAATATTTGCAGGCAGTGGAATAAAGGGAAGCTTATGTATTGATGATTTTCAGGAATCCATGCAAGTGAGCTCAGGGGGAAGAGGCCCAGGAGAAAATCCTTAGGAAAGGCAGAAAAGAGGGGCTCTCCCGAAGCCCCCTTGGTTGACAGTGGAACAGGAACAGGCTTTGAGGATGCCTGGATGGGAGGCCTGGTGTACAGCCTGAGACAGATGGCTGTCTCCTGCTGCCCAAAGCATGGGGACATTCTGCTGCATCCATAATCAAAGAACCAGAGACATAGAGCTTTTGTATTGGTGAGCAATTACACACTAACTCCGATGCATCGCTTCTGTGATTATTGAAGGGGAAGCAAAGAAAGGGACTACCAAAATAGAAAAAAAAAAATCAAGATGGCAGAAAGAAATGGCAACCCTCCTAAATTGTGCAAATTATCTATAATGACTTTATTTTGAAACTTAAAAGAAAAATACTTAGAAACTTGCATTCTCTTTTAGTATTGAAAGACAAGAGATAATGGATTCTTGGTGTAGAAGTTTTCTGGGGATGGGGGTAGGAGGGATCTATAGAAACTCCCCTGGGAAGCACAATAAAATAAAACTTGCCAAAGTGTTCTAAACTTGCCTCCTTGAAACATTTCACATTTGGGGAGGTGATAGTGGTGAAAGTAGCAAAATCTAGCAAGGAAACTGTTGAGTCGTATGATAAGAGTATGTTTAGTTTTTTTAAGAAACCGCCAAACTCTTCTAAAGTGGCTGTACCATTTTTCATTTCCAGCAGTGGTCTAGATTTTAGTCAGTCTAAAAGATGTATAGTGGTATTTCATTGTTTTAATTTATATTTCCAAGATGTGGAACATCTTTTATATATTTATTTTTCATCTGTATCTCTTTGAAGTGTCTCTTAAGGTCTTTGGCCCATTTTTAAACCAGGTTTTGTTTTCTTACTGTTGGGTTTTAGGAGTTCTTTATCTATTTAGGATAATTCTTATTGGTTCATCTCCTACAAATATTTTCTCCCAGTCTGTAGCTTGTCTTTTCATTCTCTTCATATTGTCTTGGCACAGGGCATGCCGGGATGGCTCAGTGGGTTGAGCTCTGGGTTCATAGCCCTGGCTAGTGTGGACCCATATGCTGAACCTGGGGTGCGCTTCCCATGTGGGAGGCCCCCAGTTCAGTTCTTGCCGGGAGGGAGCAGCTTCCCATGTGGGAGGCCCCCCAGTTAGGCTCCTACCTCAGGCACGCTTTCCATGTAGGAGGCCCCCAGCCCAGTTCCTGCCCTGCGCAGACCCACGCCCACCAGTGGAGTGAAACTATATTGAAAACTGATGTCAACTATGGAGACTGCTCTGGGCCCTCCCTCTCGCTTCTCTGTCTATCAAAAAACAATAAAAATCTAAAAAATACATATTGTCTTGCACAGAGCAGAGTCAATTTTAAGGAACTCCAGCTTATTTCTTTCATGGATCATGGTGTTGTATATAAAAAGACTCAACCATAACCAAAGTCATCTAGGTTTACTATGTTATGTTTTAGAAGTTTCATACTACAGTGTTCCCTCGCCACTTCGCGCTTCATGTTTTGTGGCTTCAGTGCTTCGCGGGTTTTCCCAAAATATTCATCAAAAAATAAAACTGAAAAAATACA